>LR812535.1:62369507-62374507 GCA_903798195.1 Danio kyathit
AACTGGCTGTAGTGTATGAGTGTGTGTGTGTGTGTGTGTGTGTGTGTGTGTGTGTGTGTGTGTGTGTGTGTGTGTGAATGAGTGTGTATGGGTGTTTCCCAGTACTGGGTTGCAGCTAGAACAGCATCTGCTGCGTAAAACATATGCTGGAATAGTTGGCGGTTCATTCCGCTGTGGCGACCCCTGATGAATAAGGAACTAAGCTTTAGGAGAATGAATGAATGTAAATATCTGGATTTTGTCAGTGTAGTATTGCTGATCGGTCTGTAGTGACAGAAGAGGCAGGGTTCTGTAGAATGACCCAATTATTCTCGTGACGAAGAGGCTCAGGATATCATCTAAATCCTCCTCTGTGTCTGAACATGACCAAAGCTCTCAGGGAACTGAGACGACATGAGGAGAGTAATTGATGATGGAATGTTCAGTTTTTGTGTGAACTAACCCTTTAATATATAAAGTGCATTAGTGTGTGTGTGTTGTGTGTGTGTGTGTTGTGGTGTGTGTGTGTGGGGTGTGTGTGTGTGTGTGTGGTGATATACTGGAGACGGAGGAGCGGTGGCTGGTCTCCGGGACCGTGGCCTCCAGAGCCGGAGCAGAGGCTGATTCTCTGGGCTTCTCCAGGCTGGACAGAGATTTGGGATCTGCAGGAGGAGGAGGAGGAGGACAGAGTGAACATCAGCTCTAAACACTCAATACACATCAGACAGTCAGTTTTGATGAAGCTGATGAAATCCACTCGCAATACTTAAGACAATTAAGGCCCGTTCACAGCAAGCAGGATCACTATAAAGATAAGGATACTGATCCAGCTGTAGAAATGTTTGCCAGTGTTAGACAGCAGGAGAGTTCCCAGCCATAAACACACACACAGGAGTAATGTCAGCACTCTCAGGTGGATTTAGAGGAGACTGACACCTGCTGGACACTACAGAGAATACACTATAACAGCACATCCACACACACTGATTATCAGCGCTCCTCTGTGTGTGTGTGTGTGTGTGTGTGTGTGTGTGTGTGTGTGTGTGTGTGGACACTAATATATTTAGTGTTGTATTTATCGTTATCCTGCTTGGTGTGAACAGAATAACCTGCCGATGAGGTAAACAAAATGATCTTCTGTCTAAAACAATAACAAGATTATTCCGCTCACCCACTGGCAGATTACTGTGTGTGTTTGAGGGAAAATCAAGACACTAGAAAATGCTTCTGGATATCAGAGTTTTGAGATATTTGGGCTAGAAACAGACAGAAACTCTGGGTAAGATCATCAGTTTTGCAGTGGATCTCCAGAAGGTTTTGGTAAGTGACCTCCTGATAATCGTTTTAAATAATCCTGATTACAATCATAACCCAAAAAACATGGCCATTAGACCTCCCCCATGATGCAGACAGCTAGGGTTGGGTTACAGACCTGTCTCGGCAGCCGGATCCCTCATCTTATCCAGTGTGTTGAAGGAGATGTCCAGGTACTCGCCTCTGGATGGCGCTGACGGCGATCTTCCTCTCCCTTGCGCTGTCGGGGAATGATCTGGATCCTGAACTCAGCCTCATCGCTCTCGTCCTCGGGTTTGGGGTTCGCTGTCTCTGTCCCGGCCTCGTCTTCATCTGCGTTCATTGGATCCAGAGACTCCAGCACGTCCACCGGGATGTGCAGCAACACAGAAACGCTGCTGCCCGTCCTCGAGTGTGTGTGTGTGTGTGCCGGACTCATCCAGAGACGCGTTCGGCATGTTGGGACGTCTTTCTGAACAGATCCCCTTCTGCTTCAGGGTCATCATGTGCGCCGAGGAGTCCGAGACCTCCAGTGTGGTGCTGTGCTGAGGGGAACACTGATGGACTCCTGATGCATTCTGGGATTTGCTCAGCACTCCCGCCGGGCAGCGTCAGGGCTTCAAACAGGTCCTCGTTGCTCTCCACGATCCTCAGAGGCGGCATAGGCTCGAACACTAGCGAGTCGCTGTCGGACGGGGACAGTATGGAGTGCTTCTCAGGGATGGAGGTGCAGTCGGATGACAGATCGATGAGGTCCGGATCTTCTTTATCCAGCGCTGAGACTCCCCAGCGGGGGGGTCATCGGGAGTCCAGACCTGACGCCTTATCCTCAAACGTCTCCATGCAGCTGAGCCGCACCTCAGGGATGACGGGCCGCGTGCTGTCCGGCTGCGCTCCGGAGCCGCGCCGCTCCATGATGGAGTGGCCATTGGAGGAGTCCTCCTTCCCATGATGCAGAGCACGGTGCTGCTGCTGGCGGGCCGCAGAAGAAGAGGCGCAGGGCTGGTTCTGCAGGTCGCAGCGCTCGATGCAGGACTTGCGGCGGTGCTCGTCCAGGTTGTAGAGGATGGAGTCGGTGTTGAGAGATGTCCAGGGACTTCTGCTTGTGCATGGCCTGCAGACGCTTCTTCTTGCTGCTGCTTGCTGATGTCCTCTCGGCCCGAGTACAGCAGTGTGTCCTGCAGAACACCGGTGTCCTTACACTCCGACAGCTCCAGCTCACCCTGCGCAGGAGGAGCAGAGCAATGTCAACATGTACTACAGCAGGTACTGTGAGTATTGCACATGTCTGGTGAATATATTTCTCAGTGGAGCTGTTGATGTGGAATGAGCTATATGCAGGAGGACTTCTGATTATCTGCCAGCTCAAGAGCTTCAGGTGAACCATCAGAACATGGTCATGTTTAAGGTCTGATTTCTTTAAAAATCACTGATCTTCACTGCCTGACAGATGTGTCTGACCCCAGTATTTACAATGGAGTTCCTGCACTCTCCTGCTGCTCCTGACGCCGCTTGTGTTTACTCAGTCTTTAGTTTTGTTTCACGCTTGAACCACTAAATGAACACTTAAGTCTATTTAACTGATTATATTTTCATTATTTACACCATCGATGCTGTGAAAGGAGCTGTATGAAATGGACAGTAGTCTCATAGACCTTTTACCTGATGTTTACCCGTGGTTAAAGAACACTAGCTGTGCATATACCCCATTGACCCAGATTTTAGGTTAGAATGTAAACAACACAAACTAGTGTTGTCAAAAGTATCGAGTTCGGTACCAGTCAGTTCTGAAATTAAAAAAACATCCATTACCTGCTATATCTGAGCGCTGTTGAGAATGTTGTCAGTGATTGGCCATGAGGGTCATCAGTTCAGCGATGTTCACCGAGTGCAGACACAGATACAGGGACACTGGAGCACTTCAGAGTGGCGTAGATCAGTGGATCCATCAGCGCATCACTCATATGTCAGCTCATAGACACACCAGCTGATCTTAAAACACTCCAGCGTCTCTGTTTCTGTGTCTGCACTCGGTGAACACCGGTGAACTGTTGACCTTCATGGCCATTCACAGTCATTTGTGTTGAGCAGGTGAACACGATGGCCAATCAGCAGTGTTTATGCTTAAATGATAGTGGGAAATGGACGTTTTTTAGATTTCAGTACCGATTGGTACCGAACACGATACTTTTGACAACACTTAGGCCCATTCCCAATTCTACCCTTTAGCCCTTCCCCTTACGTGAACATCCCAATTCTATTTAGCCCGAAGGCGTAGGGTTAAGGGAAGGGGTAGATACAAACATTTCTCAGGAGCACACTTTTTCCAGAAAACCTCCCACAATACACCAGCCACTACGGCAGTATAGCTGCACACAGAGGTAAGGAGATGCACAAATTAATATTCTTTTGTCATTATTATGAATTTTTCCGACAAACAAGCACATGTTTTAATATATTCATAACTGCGTTCATGTTTTACCATCATGCTTTATAAAAACAGCTAAAATAAAAACTGCTAAATTTGGCGATCTATAATCCATAATCATAACTCCTGTAGAGCAGTCACACAACATTCTGGCACTCGATGACACTCCAACACCCTGTCAGAGCAGTCTAGTGTCTGGGAATGAGCTGTTTACAGTGTCTGCTGTAATGTTAATGCTGTTATCGTGTGTTTACATGATGAATATGGCCACAGTGTAAATGCACAGTACAGTTATGATCTTATTGCCACATTAGATCATCATGATAACATAACATATGCCTTCAGTGATTTCCAAAAAGTAAAAGCAACTGGAATAACTACAGCAGTCTGATCTCATATGAAGCAAGAGATCGAGATGACATCTGATGACAGCACATAATATTAGACTAGATATTCTTCAAGACACTAGTGTTCAGCTTAAAGTGACATTTAAAGGCTTCACTAGGGTAATTAGGGTAAAGTTAGGGTAATTAGGCAAGTCATTGTATAACAGTGGTTTGTTCTGGAGACAATCCAACACTAATATTGCTGAAGGGGCTAATAATATTGACCTTAACATGGCTTTAACACTATTAAAAACTGCTTTTATTCTAGCCCAAATAAAACTAATAAGACTTTCTCCAGAAGAACAAACATTAGAGGAAATACTGTGAACAATTCCTGAATCTGATCAACATCATGTGGGAAATATCTGAAGAAAAAAAAGATCTACGGGGGGCGAATAATTCTGACTACAACTGTACTTCAGAAACACCTCGCATAAGTGGAAATTCATTTCTGTAAACTGATGCAAAGATGATAAAATACAAAGTATAGCCTAATAAACGTAGATACACTTTAAAAACATTAAAAACCTTTAAGGAACTAAGATGCTGATGATCATTAAATGCATCATGAATGCCTCGGGAGTCCATTTAGCTTTATTTAGGTTTCATCTATTCCGTCGGTCATTGATTCATAATATGAATAGTTGGTAGTGGGTCAAGGATACACACACTGATGATGCTGGTGCTGTGAGTGTGTGTGTGTGTGTGTGTGTGTGTGTGTGTGTGAGACTCACTCCTCTGAGCGTTCAGCTCCACAGGCTGGTATTTGACAGATTTGCTGCCGCCGATCCTCTTGAGACGAGCGAAGAATGTCTGTGACTCTTTCCCGCCGGCTCCGGTCGGGGTGTCATGGATGTCGGACTCGTCAAACACACTGTCCTCCTCTACACACAAGAAACACAATCATCAGGCAA
>LR812535.1:62379507-62407007 GCA_903798195.1 Danio kyathit
GTATACTCCATTCAGTTGTTTTCTTTTCGGCCAGCTTTGCGTTATATAAGTAATTAAAAAGCTATTCCAGCTCAGGACACTCTGTTGTGTCTAATTTTTCTGCTGATTAACCTGTCAGGCGTCATTCTGAGATAACAACTGCCTAGATGCCCTTAATCCCTTACTTAAACAACACTAAAGTCTCCTTCTGCGCTCCTCCACTGTGGTGCACAGTTGATAATCCTAAAAACGTGCTCCGCCCCCATCATTCTGGCGCCGCCCACAGTAATTACAGCTACTCCATCATCATCTGGACATGGATCTACATGTTGTGAGTGGCTTGTGTGAGAGTATGGTGAAGAGTATGAGACTATGGAGCCTGTGATCATGTGAACTCTTGAGTTGCACCGGTTCTGTGAATGCAGGTGTGCTGTACCTGGGGATGAGCATCTTCTCCTGTATGTAGGCCAGGAACTGTGGGTGGTCCTTGCGGGCCAGGTACAGGCACTCTCCATGCAGACACAGGATCTTCAGGCAGCTCAGCATGTTGAACAGGATATCCGGCTCCTCCACCTTACTCATCTCCTGCAGGTCAGAGGTCAGACAGGGGTCAGCAGAGGTCAGGAGGTCATCAGAGGTCAGAAGAAGTCAACACATTTTAGGAGAAGTCAGCCGTTCAATTGAGGTCAGCCAGAGGTCAGAAGGTCAACAGAGGTCAGAAGGTTAGCCAGAGGTCAGACAGGGGTCAGCAGAGGTCAAGAGGTCATCAGAGGTCAGAAGAAGTCAACAGAGGTTAGGAGAGGTCAGACGTTCAACTGAGGTCAGAGGAAGTCAACAGAGTTCAGAAGGTTAGCCAGAGGTCAGACAGAATTAGCAAAGGTCAGGAGGTCAACAGAGTTCAAAGGTTAGCCAGAGGTCAGATAGAGGTTAGCAAAGGTCAGGAGGTCAAGAGAGGTCGGAAAGTTGGCCAAAGGTCAGACAGGGATCATCAAAGGTCAGGAGGTCAACACAGGTAAGAAGAAGTCAACAGAGTTCAGGTTAGTCAGAGGTCAGAAGGTCAACAGGGGTCAGAAGGTCAACAGAGGTCAGCAGAGGTCAAAAGGTCAGCAGAGGTCAGCAGTTCAACAGAGTTCAGTAGAGGTCAGCAAAGACCAGCAGATGTCAGCCTGAGGTCAACAGAAGTCATTAGGTCAACAGAGTTCAGAAGGTTAGCCAGAGGTCAGAAGGTCAACAGAGGTCAGATGTTCAACAAAGGTCAGCCAAAAGTCAGAAAGTCAACAGAGGTCAGTAGTTCAGCAGAGGTCAGCAAAGACCAGCAGATGTCAGCCAGAAGTCAACAGACGTCATTAGGTCAACAGGGGTCAGAAGGTCAACGGAGTTCAAAAGGTCAGCAGAGGTCAGTAGAGCCACATAGACGATGCAGCAGACACTCACCTGCAGCACAGTGTAGAGCAGCTTCAGAGAGACAGGAAGCGTTGGGTAGGAGAACTTCCTGTCTGCACTGTTCTTTAATGCTGGAAACAGAACACAGCCATGATGAGAGGCAGACGTGTGTGTGTGTGTGTGTGTGTGTGTGTGTGTGTGTGTGTGTGTGTGTGTGTGTGTGTGTGTGTGTGTGTGTGTGTGTGTGTGTGTGTAAGTGGGTAGAGGCAGTGCACACTGACGAGGGATCTCTGGCGAGGGGTTGTGGCTGCCGGGGTTGTCTGCAGGTGTGTCTCCATCTTCAGCTGTGCTCTCTGACTGCACAGTGCACTCAGCCTGAGGGAACACCAGACTCTCCTCTAGACACTCCGACGGCTCCTGACACACACACACACACACACACACACACACACACACACACACACACACACACACACACACACACACACACACACACACACACACATAGTTATACACACATATTATAGTGTGTGTGTGTGTGTGTGTGTGTGTGTGTGTGTGTGTGTGTGTGTGTGTGTGTGTGTGTGTGTGTGTGTAAGAGTGTTCCTGTGAGTGTGTCAGGTCTCACCACCAGGCGTATGGGCTCCAGCGGGGTGAGTCTCTGCAGCAGCTCGCAGGCCAGCTGATAGCACAGGATACTGGACTGACACACACTGCACTCCAGCGCAGACTCCTCCTTCTGACAGGTGTGTGTTCCTCCCCACGGGGCCTGCAGGACACTGCTGATGATGCCCACCACATCCCTGCCCACCACACCCTCCAGACCCACAGTCACCGCATCATCCTGGAGCTCCATCTGCACACACACACACACACACACACACACACACACACACACACACACACACAGACACACACACACAATTCAAGAGTTCACACTTAGCTGATGCTTGATAAGAAAAAGGTGTATTGGCCATGCTGTCCCGGGGGGAGCACTGAGCTTGCAGGTTCCTCCAGCCTGGGGCTCAGCGCTGTTTAGTCGGGAGAGAGGAGGGGATGTTGGTAGGGGGAATTTGGGCTTTGAGAGGCTGATTTCTGAGCTTGAGGCCGGGAAAAAAGGGGCGAGGGAGAGAAGGCATGCTGTGCACTGAGGCTTGTGGTGCGTTTGCAGGTATGGGTGGGTCATGAGGATGTTCATGTTTGGGTTGCTGGAGGTGGTGAGTTGATGCTAGAGGGGTTGGGGTAGTGCTGGATGACAAGCAGAGGCAAGCTCACACTGTCTAACAATTGTCCGGGTGCTGGTTGGTTGCTGTAGTGAAGTGAGTGGTCCGGGATTCCTGGTGGCGAAGCCTAGAGGTGGGGTGGCTGCAGGCGTGGCTTCATCTGGGTGTTGTGGTTCTGGATGGTCCGGGCTGGCCGGGGGGTGCCTGCTCTGACAGGGAATATGTAAGTAGAGGGTATGGAGCAGATCATGTTCTGGTGATCTGGGTATTCCCTTTTGTAGGTGGAGTGGAAGATGGCTGGTGAGAGTCTATGCTGATGGTGGAGGAGAGCTTGAGGAGGTCTGCTGTCATATAGCGGCGTTTCCTTAGTCCGGAGACGGTGACTTTGTTGGATAGAGATGCAGAGAAAATGGCGGTAACATTGGATGAAGCTGAGGATGATTGATGATGCCTAAATGTATAGGATGATGGGGACCCGAGCTGAGTGAGAAATGCGGTGGCCTCTTGTGGGAGACTCGGCTCTGTTGGTTGGCCTGGCGGGCCGCTGAGCTGTGGCCAGAGTCTCGGGGAGCTGAGCCCTCAGAGAGTCTTCCACTTGGAGTTTGATGAGGTCCATCTGGTCCAGTTCTTCAAGGTGAGCAGACTAATTATGTGTGTTGAACTCCTCTGATTGGTTGGTCATGTGATTGACAATACGAGACCGGCCAATCATCTGGACATGATCCGCTCAAAATCTGTTTATAAAACATAACTTACACACGCAAGCATGCACACAGTAATACACATGCACACACTCTCACACACACACTCGCGCACACACACACACACACACCTGTTTGAGGATGAGGTCAAACATGAGGATGAAGCAGCCCAGGTTCATGTCGTCATCATCACAGTCCAGATCCAGAGCACAGTTCCCGGCGGCGTGGCCCAGGTTCTTAAAAGGGCTGCAGCGCAGGGGACTGCGGAACGGACTGCGGAACGGACTCGGGAATGGACTCAAGTTATTGTGCTGACCTCGCCTGCCCGGGTCCGACACCACACTGACCTGCACACACACACACACACACACACACACACACACACACACACACACACACACACACATTGCAGATATTACATACACCAGCAGGACACATCTGAGGACCAAGTGTGTGTGTGTGTGTGTCTGTGGATTTATTGGCATCGTCTCTGTATTTGCATACCCTGCGGTGTCCGGCATTTCCTGTGAGGTCAGCAGCTCCAGCTCTTCTTTGATTGGCCAGTTCCTTCAGTGAGTTCACCCCATCAGAGAACATGCTAATGAGCAGCTGCAGCGGCACCACGATGTCCAGCTCCGACAGAACCTGCCGACACACACACATTTAGTCAACACACACACACACACACACACACACACAATACACAGAGGAGGACCTGAATGAAGACACTGAGAGCTTTTCTTTTAACTGGAGAATCGCTCTGATTGATCATCTGAATCAGTGAGTCATTAATCAGAGACACGAATGAACTGAATCAGTGAGTCATTAATCAGAGACACGAATGAACTGAATCAGTGAGTCATTAATCAGAGACACGAATGAACTGAATCAGTGAGTCATTAATCAGAGACACGAATGAACTGAATCAGTGAGTCATTAATCAGACACATGAATGAACTGAATCAGTGAGTCATTAATCAGAGACACGAATGAACTGAATCAGTGAGTCATTAATCAGAGACACGAATGAACTGAATCAGTGAGTCATTAATCAGAGACACGAATGAACTGAATCAGTGAGTCATTAATCAGAGACACGAATGAACTGAATCAGTGAGTCATTAATTGGAGAAACTTGCTTTGATGAGTGTGTGTGTGTACGAGAGTGTGTGTATGGTAGTATGTGTGTCTGTGTGTGTATAAGTCTGTGTGTTTGTGTATGTGTGTGAATGTGTGTGTGTGCTCACGTGTAGCCACAGCAGCGCCTGCTCCTGCACTGATGCTGGATATCCAGTGAATCTGCAGCTGATGAAGCCGAACATCTCCTCCATGGAGAAGGGCAGAGGACACAGCTCAATGTCGAACATCTTACTGTACAAACACACAGAACACACAGACACAGCGCAGTGTGTGAGCACGTGAGGGTGTGACAGACTGGTGAACGGCAGATTACCCTGCTGGATCTACACTACTGCAGGATATTAAACATGACAGAAATGATGATGATGAGCGCAGATGAGTGACAGACTCGTAACGAAGCAGCAGAACACTCCATCAGTGAGGAAGCTGACTGTCCTGAAGCTCACACACTCCTCTGTCACACACTCCTCTGTCACACACTCCTCTGTCACACACTCCTCTGTCACACACTCCTCTGTCACACACTCCTCTGTCACACACACTTTAAGAGTGTAGTATGAGTGTGTGTATTGGGCCGCCGTGTACCTGAGCACCTCGCGGAACTCTTTGAGCTGGTGGTCCGGCACTTCGGTGCGGATGGCCTCCAGCCACTCGGGCATGAAACACTCCCACAGCGGCTGACTGATCACATTATAGGGAATCAGACACAGGATTCTGTTCAGGCCCTCCTTCAGCTGAGTCACTGTGCTGCACGACTTATCCCAGAAACCTCCCACCTAAACACACACACACACACACACACACACACACACACACACACACACACACACACACACACACACACACACACACCACACACACACACACAGTACAGTATAGTAAACACACAGTACAGTCTTGTAAACCCACACACACACACACACACAGTACAGTGCAATATAACACACACTCACCCTGGCGAACTCCACTGGTTTGGGCAGCAGACACATGACCATGACGTCGAAGCGCACGTCACACACCGTCTTCAGCCACTTGGTGACGAACTGCGGCTTGAGCTTCTCCACCAGGCTGCCCACCTCGTCATCCATCATGTAGGCGGTGGAGTCGAACCACTGGAACACCATACTGACCAGCCGCGCCAGGCTCTCTGTGGGGGTGTTCTCGCTCGGGGTGCACAGACTCACCTGAGGAGACATGTGTGTGTGTGTGTTAGTCACTGGCATCACAACAGCACACACACCAGTTAAACACACACATAAAGGCATCTACTGAGAATGAAAAGGGGCAGTGCAGTGGCACCTCCGGGTGCTCCGGTGTCCCCCACAGTCCAAACACATGCGCTATAGGGGAACTGATCAACTAAACTGGCCGTAGTGTGTGTGTGTGTGTGTGTGTGTGAGTGTGTATGGGTGTTTTCCAGTGATGGGTTGCAGCTGGAAGGGGTATCCGCTGCGCAAAACATATGCGCATATACATGTGTTTATGTGTGTGTTACATCATCTGTGCATCACAGAAACTGAACTCCCGCGTGTGCGTGAGGTGTGTGTAATGCAGTGTGTATGGGGCAGGACAGTAAATCAGACGTGATATCAGTCTCACACTATTGTTTTCCTCTTCTGAGGGTCTTAATAACACCATGCTGGAGTTTATCTGCCATTATTTCAGCAGACAGGACTGTAGAATACTGATGTGTTGTACTCTCCCATTTACAGCGCTCTGCTGCTGTGACACACACACACACACACACACACACACACACACACACACACACACACACACACACACACACACACACGTGAAGCGGCTCCACAGAGTGTGATGTGTCATGTGAGCAGCAGTGATGGTGATGTAGAGCGACTCCTCTTCCCTCACCAGGAACCAGATGCCGAACTGGCTGAGCAGCCGCTGGTCGTGCTGGTCGTCCTCTTTATTGTCGAACTCCAGGTTATCCAGCGAGTGATGAGAGGAGGAGAGTAAACCCATCTGCCGGCGCCGGTTCAGCTCAAACTCACGCTGCTCCGCATGGATCTCTGCCTCCTTCAGCAGACTGCACACACACACACACACACACACACACACACACACACACACACACACACACACACTTCTGTCAGGGTCACGGCTGTGTCTGCTGTGTTTATCTGATCAGGAATACAGCTGTGTTATTAAACTAGTGTGTGTGTGTGTGTGTGTGTGTGTGTGTGTGTGTGTGTGTGTGTGTGTGTGTGTGTGTGTGACCTGATGACGGCCTCCACTGTGCACACCAGCTCCTCCGCTCCGCACTCGCGTGTGTTGATGGGTGGGGGTGAGGTCTGGTACAGGTGTGTCTCCGCCGACGCCCCCACCTCGCTGCTGTGGTGGTTCACATGGCAACGCTTGCAGTAGCGCACCGGCCGGTTGCCATGGCGACCGCAGCAGCCCGCTGAGAAGCAGGTGACGACGGCGCGTCTGACGTGAGAGCTGCAGTTCTGGCACACACACATACACACACTTCACCTCACTAACAGCAAAACACAAATGCATGGACCCACGCACGCACACACACACACACACACACACACACACACACACACACACACACACACACACACACACACACACACACACACACACACACACACACACACACTCACACACACACACTCACACACACTCACACACACTCACACACACACACACACACACTCACCTTCTTCTGACAGATAGCAGAGATCTCAGCTGTCAGCCAGTAATCATCGTAAGAGAAGACGAGAGTAACAGACATTAGCTCATGATCAGGACACTGTAGTCTACATACAGAGGAAATCCTCACTGACACGCTAAACAGTAAGAGCATATCATGATGAAATCCCTCAGGTTTCTCATATATTCAAAAAGCTCAGACAAATCCAAAAGTACAAGCGACCCAACAGATTTACTCCAGTAAATGTAGCGTAGTGAATGTAACTGATGTCTACCCCATACCTCTCTATCTGTTACTGTAATAAATGATCTGTCATCTGTCTAGCGTTCTCTACAGCTCCTGCATAACACACAGCTGATGTCTCTGTATAGCGCATGTGGAGGCATCTGTACACATCTGGGCTTCATATCAAACTGCTGCAGAAAACAGAATGTGCCCAAAACGCCATTTTCAGGAGGAAAAATGGATGAAAATATGAAAATATGAGCCAGGACTAGTGTGATCTGCACTGCACTTTTGGCTCATTTCCACTGAGGGGTTCGTTCGGTACGCTTTTATGGCCATTTCCACTGTCAAAAGGTCCCAAAAACGAAACCGCACCAAACTCCTTTTTGGGTAGCCTTTGGGTAGCCAGCATGGCAAACGTTTACCAAAAGGCGGAGCTAGACGCACAGCTGAACGCTATTGGTTTACAGAGATACGTCACTAACAGCCAGGAGAATGAAAACACAGGAAGCGCCATTATTAAACACACAGCCGAGACATTACAGCGTAATAATATATACATATAATAGCGAGCCATGGTGGACCCGAGCTCAAACAAACCTTGTCATCATGTTGATGAACAGCCACAAAGCCAAGAAGAAGAGCAGAGTCTGCCGTGTCCTGTTGTCGTTCACAGGGCCATCTAAAGCGTGAGCGGTTTCACGTTCTGACTAGAGCTCGCGTGTGTGTCTATATTTAAAACAATGAACTTCCTGAGCTGATGATAATAACGTGTGCGCGATTATTGAAGTGTTTCTGACATCTGATACTTACAGAAACTGAGAAACGCGAGAGTGAAGCGCGAATAAACAAAGGAGAAAATGATTCTTTCAGCAGCTGAAAGATGAACACACTGCCCTGATTAACTGTGAACATCACCTTCTGGACTAGAGTTACTCTCTAACAGAGGCGACACAGAAAGGTTGATATAAAGGTTAGTAATGAACATTTATCCAGTAGTGATGTGTGTACAGCATCTGTTCTGTGTGAAGTGCTGCTCTTATGATACAGTATGTGAGCGACCCGTACAGCTTTACTGTAGACATTTCCTCCAGCGAGAATGACGTCGACTGAAATTCTCTGTCCTACACCAGGTACCCTTTAAGCAGTGGAGACACAACCTTGATAAAGGTGACCCGTACCAAACCGTACCACTCAGTAGAAACGGGGCATTAAGAACCATTCATTTCACTGCACTACGCAAAGACTGAGTAGATTATTACTGTTTGACCAAAGCACGAGTCTTATAGTCAAAGTTCAGAACAGCTGAATATTCCACTCTATTCCATCTGCTTATGCATGAACCACACATGCTCACCAGAAACGCAAAGTCCACTCGCATACCGCACTAACGGGACACTTATACATGTTCCTGCTTCTTCAATAGTGCTGCAACACCTGTAACCTGACGCCTCTCCATTGATGATTATTGGCAATATCTGGCCCAGATCAAACTATCTGAACATCTACAATATCAGGGGTCAAAAAAGGGAAATATAGTCAAACTCAACCTCAGAGCTGAAGTGAAGAGCCTAGCAATGCATATTACTGATCGAATGTACAATTCTGAGAGGCTTT
Source organism: Danio kyathit (assembly GCA_903798195.1). Classification (NCBI taxonomy): domain Eukaryota; kingdom Metazoa; phylum Chordata; class Actinopteri; order Cypriniformes; family Danionidae; genus Danio; species Danio kyathit. The sequence goes on from LR812535.1 coordinate 62,388,459, forward strand.
CAGTAGAAAATGTGCTAATATATGTGTGGAACATCATCTGCTTTATAATCGAATGATGAAAAGAAAAATGGCCAGTAAATGACTGATGCATCAACCTCATCTCACCCATAGGACATGATCCTGGATGAACAGCTCTGATGATCCTGGAACATTCTAATCAGCCAATCAGAACTCAGGGATATGTGTACAGTTTATGTCCAGTTTAGCCTTACGGTGAGGTTTACACACTACAGCTATATCCCCCTCTGATTTTGGGGATAATCTACAGTTAGGGTTGGGTTTAGGGGTAGGGAACAGGTGTGGATTACATTGTCCAACAAAAATGATGTTCCAGGATCAACATAGATGTTAATGCAGGATCGCAGCGTACTTGGGGGAAAATCATGACGTGTGTAAATGATGACAGAACGAGCAGTGTTTGCTCATGAGCTCAGACAACAGTGAGTGTGTGCAGGTACAGCTGTAAATATCACTGACCTTGTGGTAAAAGCACATCCACGAGCCACTCGGCATGATCACTGCAAAACACCAGGAGAACATCAGGAATGACCACACACATGCGCACACACACACACACACACGCACGCACGCACGCACGCACGCACGCACACGCACGCACGCACGCACACGCACACACACACACACACACACACATACACACACGCACACACACACACACACACACACGCACACACGCACACACACACACCTCTCTCTGTCATATCTAAACTGAGCTCCAGCATTAACATCAGAGTGATTATTTCACCCCATTGTCAGATTATTCTGCTTGTTTTAATAAAAACTGACTTGATTTTGACTCATTATTTCTGAAAACAACACTACATGTTTTATTTGTCTGGTAAATGCTTCTAGATTTAAGAGTTTTTAGATATTTAGACTAGAAACAAGCCACAAACTAGGTCAGAAAAGCATTTTTCATTGGCCTTAATACAAAACAAACTTTGGTCTGTCAGTGAGCGTCTAATAGACATCTAAGAATAGACCAAAGCCAGACTAGTCATCAGATAGATGTGTTTGATGATCAGTCTAGTTTTGGTCTATTCTTAGACGTCAGTTAGACGCTCACTGACAGACCACATCATGCCCTGTTATAGCCAAGCGCTCTATGTTTAGATGTCTGGTAGATGTTTTGTGTATTGCTAGATGTGTAGTGTTATCGAGAAGCACTCAGTGTGATCCGGGCTATAGTCAGCGGAGTTTTCTCACCCGGCGATCCTCTGGCTGCACTCCTCACAGATGTAGAGCGGCGGCGGCTTGTCTCCCAGAGCCACCGAGAGCGTCGGGTCGATACACATCTGCACAGGTACAACAACAGCGCCGTATTTCACACACATACACGTCTGATTCAGTGTCCTGTCCTGCTTATTGTGGATTAAATGAGATACTGATGAGGCTAGCACTGTTATGTGATTATGCTCCGGCTCTCACAGAAACCCTAGCCTGACCCTAGAGGTAGGAGAGCAGCTGATCATGCTAAATTAACACTGCATGAGTTCAGTCCTGTTCACCCACAGACAGGCCGTATTAGAGTCAAACGCAGAAGTGAACGATTAATCATTATAGGAATCATTATAGACATGATCTGAGAGAATCCCTGACGCTGGCTTTGACCTGTCGCCAATTCAAAATACTCTGTGTTCTGGCTGGAAAATACATCAGGGAGGACCTACAGCCAATGGATGAGCAGGATACATGAAAGTGGGAGGTTTGAGGAGGAGTTATAGACCTACAGCCAATGGGAGAGCAGGATACATGGAAGTGGGAGGTTTGAGGAGGAGTTATAGACCTACAGCCAATGGGAGAGCAGGATACATGGAAGTGGGAGGTTTGAGGAGGAGTTATAGACCTACAGCCAATGGGAGAGCAGGATACATGGAAGTGGGAGGTTTGAGGAGGAGTTATAGACCTACAGCCAATGGGAGAGCAGGATACATGGAAGTTAGAGGTTTGGGGTGGAGTTATAGAATTACAGCCAATGGATGAACAGGACAGATGAAAGTGGGAAGTTCGGGAGGAGTTATAGACCTACAGCCAATGGGAAAGCAGGATACATGACCATTTATCTTCTATGTAGCAGCTGAGTTACCTTCATGGTGTCTAAAACCCAGAATTAGTGCAAACTAAAATGAAACTGAACTGGCTAGCTATCTAATCCGTCTTCATGGTACAGGCCCCAGATTACAGAACAAATAATCCCAAAAACAAAACCTGCATGAAGTGAATCCAGAGGTAAAGAGCACAGTACCTTGACCGCTGGTTTATTGATGGAGTTCTGGCACTCGATGTGTTGGCAGTGAATGGGGTTCCAGGCTGTGGAGTAAACAACACAAACACCATGAGGATTTCAGCAGAGGGTGGTTACAGAGTTATTTACAGTGGACCTGGCAAACATAACTGTTTAGTTTATTGAGCAACAAGTTAAAAAATGGTTGGAAACCACTAATCCATACACATACACATCGACAGCTCTCAACAATGAACCAACAAGGTCAACAATCTCTCATTGACGGGGATTAGAAGTAAATCCTTATCTATAAAACATAATAATGTATAGCTAATGTGAGCATAACTGAATTCAGCTCACAGAACAGGTCCAGTCCTATGCATGGCTTTATCGGAATGTAAACGGCAGTGATGGTCTGCAGTGTTCTGGACTGGTTCGAGTAAAGATGAGCAGGTCTCACCGGTGTACTGCAGGCCTCTGTACTCGCTGATGGCTCCCGGAGGCTTGAGGTTCGGCCAGTAGTGGAAGAGCATCTGAACGGCGGGAGGCTTGACTTGGGACGGGCCGTAGGATATGACGTAGAGCAGATCCTTTAAAAACACAGCAATCACTCAGTCCACCAGAACAGCTTTCAAAACATTTCAAAAACACACCAAGACCCAAGCCGTACCTTCCATACTTCCTGCTTGAATTTCATGAGACACTCCAGCAGCTGACAGTGATATACTGAAGACCAAACATGCAGAATGATTAGAGCACATACTGCTGAAACAGCCATGAATGGTAGAGTTGTCTCTTCAGTGTCTTTCAGTCTGTACCTGGATTGGAGGTGTACTGCATGGCGATCATCAGCATGGAGCAGGCCGACAGATTGACATATGCTGGAACACCACCTTCTCTTCTGGTCGAACCCACTGCAAAGCAAAACTCCTTTGCTTACTTCTGACGGAGCACCAGCATGTGGGTGTAAGCATGTATTACTGGCATGTGCTGGCTCAAGCGCTGAGCTGCTATTCTACAGGGCTGTGGGCATACTCACAGATGGCCATGGGCAAGAAGGACGTGCTCAGGTACTCTATGATGTCTTTGTGCAGGAACGGAGGGAAGGTAGCTAACGTGGAGATCATGGTGTAGGGTAAAGTGCTGAGAATATCATCGCTAAGGAAAGGTAGAAGGCATGTTGTGGTGTAAAATATGGCCTGCCCCAGATCTGAAACACAAGCAGACGGAGCAGTGAGCACCACAGACATTCACCCAGCCTTTCAAACCATCTCTGACACTGCACTGATTTACTGATGTACTCCTACAGTAGGGAAGCACCAAATGTTCTGCTGGCGGCTGAAATGGCATTTTCAGAAATATGAGCTGAAAAAACGCTATCCTGCACACTTGTTTGACATGCAGGGCTCACTCTCTGGATGAGCAAAGTGCTGCGATATGAAACTCATTCATTTCAATGGTTTACGCCGTGGTTGCTTTGTTGATGCGCTGACCAAAGCACAAGAGCAGCAAGCGCACCGTTGACCAGCTTGCACACGCAGTGGGTCAAGGTTCAGTATAGCTCAATATTCGGCTCCATGGATATTCCCCTCATGTACACATATAACTATCCATGTATGAACCACACATGCTCAGCGGAAAAGCAAAGCAGGCTCAAATAATGCATCAACAGGACATTTCTAGTACTTGTTCTGTGTACTTGTTCCGGCTGTTAGCAATAGCTGTACCGTGGTTTTCATGGCAATGTTGGTAAAATGAAGCCTCTCGCTTCGTTCACTGACAATTAAATGTAGACATTTTATTGGCTTGTGAGTTTTAAATCAGTATTATCTTTCAAATAACATCGCGTCAAATTAAAGAAGTCTTACAAACTTAATCTTAATAAAATAATCAGAAATCACTACATTGCATTTTCGGTTACGTTTTTGTAGCCATGTGCACACAGAAATTTTGGTTTTGTGATTTTAATTTTGGTGCATCCCTAGTGTAAAGACTTGTGTTCACTTCAGATCACACCCAAAAGCTGGACAATGAAAGAGACTCTAGCAGGAGCAAACACATATTCCTTTATTCGAACTGTAGACGTTGTTGTCCAGTCAAAGCTCTCTATGTGGAGACTGAGGAACGGCGAACACTTTATTTAGATGCATCATTTATAATGAAAACAGTCAACAGAATTCTTCAAGCCCTGTTCAGATTACAGGATTTGTATGGTCAGTTATATGTTTTTGTCTCGATAAAATCTAGACATGTCGTGGGTATCAAAGAGTACATATTGCTTCATGATTAATCATCACGTGACGTCTATGATGCTTGTTCTGTCAAGAATCCACATTAACTGTAAATGTCTCTACAATTGTCTGGTTTGTTAGTTTACCTGATGATCCCAGTACTCTTCACCAGACTGCAGAAGCGCCTCAATATCGATCGCCTAAATGTATCTTTTGGTAGTCCAGTGATGAAAGCAGATACTCGACCAGCACTTAAGAAAACCTGCTACTGTGTTCATTTTTTTCTTTAGTACCGACTAGGTACTGAAATACCAAATCTTTTGACAACACTAGTGGAATCGAGAAAAAATGGAAGTATTAAAAGAGTATAATACAGTCCTGTTTTAGTATTTAGTATATACACTGCCTGACAAAAGTGTTGTCGTCTATCCAAGTTTTAGGAGCAGCAGATAATAACTGGTCTTCTAGTTGATGATTTGGTGTCAGAAGTGTCTCTATGAAAGGCAAAGGCCTCTAGATTTAGCTGATTTGAGCTCAATAAAATCTGATCATGTCTTGATGTTGAATGATTTCATTAGGACAGTAAGGTCTGACTCTGCTTAGACTAAAGTCTCATCACTGAACCTTCAATAATGTCCAGTATAGAATATAAAGTCATGCTGCAGTGGAAACAGAATGAATATTGTGTCTGACTCCATCATGAGCTTGGAGGACTGCATCATACATCTCTGAATGACTCAAATCACGCATTAATAAAGTCATCTGGAATGGAGAAGAAAGCGTTCCTGCAGGACTCCCAGAGTTCATCAAGAGTCTTTGTGTTCATCTTCAACGCCTCCTCCTACATCTTATGCACAATATTGTTGATGTCTGGTGACTGGGCTGGCCAATCCTGGAGCACTCTCTGCTTTCAGGAGCTTTGATGTGGAGGCTGAAGTATGAGAAGGAGCGCTATCCTGCTGGAGAATTGTCCCTCTCCTGTGGTTTGTAATGTAATGGGCAGCACAAATGTCTTGATACCTCAGGCTGTTGATGTTGATCATCCACTCTGCAGATCTCTCGCACGCCCCCATACTGAATGAACCCCAAACCATGATTTCTCCTTCACCAAACTTGACTGATTTCTGTGAGAATCTTGGCTCCATGCGGGTTCCAGTAGGTCTTCTGCAGTATTGGTGATGATTGATGCAGTTCAACCTTCTGCCACTTCTCCAAATGATCAACTAGAAGTCAAATTATTATTTGTTGCTCTTACAACCGGGTTTGACCACAAGACTTTTGTCACTGTTGCCATTACTACACAAAGCTTTCCTCCATGTCATGTTATGTGCTATTGGTCAGTGTCACCCATGTAACAGAACTCATCATGGATGATGGTGAAGTAATTAAACATGCTAGACTTTCTCCATTGTGATGCATCTCAGACATGACATTGGTTGTCACGCACTGTGACACACAACACAAGAAGACATAATTCAATCTTGCATCCTGATGCCCATTAGTCATTTACAAATCTCAAAGAAACCTTACTATGAGTAAGTAAATCGGTCGAAATCAGGACCAAATTATGTCATCAGAACAGGGCTTAAGATGTCAATAGAAGCCAACAGCAATATAGGGATCGAGCTGAATGACGACAGCATTTATTGTCAGCGGACTCTACATGGTATTACTCATTTTCACCTAATCTCACACTGGTCAAATGTGGGCTGATGTCAGCCGGGTGATTGGCTAATTGGATTCTCTTCATATACTGAAAAACGCACCGAGGGGACGGCTCAACATTTATTCACTCTCATGTCTTTCCAACCCAAAGAATAACTGTAGAAAATACTGGTAACCGAATCAAATTGTCTTCATTTGCCTAACCAAAAAATACACAGGAACATGAGTATCATCTACATTCCTGCTCGGTTAATCAAAGGGGTTGTTCATTCACACTTTGGCAGTAAAGCCAGCTCTGCAATCAGCAGTAAATCTCCAGCAGCTGCTTTCAGATCAGTACCGATCCGCCCTATACACTCACTATGGAAGCCACGTAAGGGCCTGCAAATTACAGAAGGTACTAATTTTGCAATACTGCAATCACTTTGCATAGGGCCTCAAAAAACCCAGCATCACCTCTGTTTCAGAGGGAGCAGTGTTTACTACACAGAGATATAGTTCAATGACAGGCTATGGAAAGACTGATGATGATTTAATCAGCACAATCCTAAAATCAGAGAATGGAAGTATATGATTTGGGTTGGATCCCTAGTCTCTTCTTTGTGTCGTATCTGCAGTTTCTGCATGAGAGCGCCCTCTGGTCCTCTGGAGGAGATTTACTGCTGATCTCAGAACTGTGTTTCCTGACAAGATGTGCAGGAGAATCTTTTGCGGATTTCATTGGAAAGAGCAACCCTGCATTCACAAAACAGTGCCATGAGAGTGAGTGAATGATGAACGAAGACAAGCATGTGAATCTATCTATATCTGGATCTGAGATCAGCTGAGGATTGGCTGGAAAACAACGTCTTATTTGTGAGCGATTTTCCCGATATATCTGGGCAGTGTGCGGGACTCACCGTGCTGACCGTGCTGCAGCAGGGGCACCAGGTCAAGCAAGGTGACGAGGGTGGCATAGAGCCCCTGATAGTCCAGAGACGGGTACTCTGAGAGCTGAACCTCCCGACTCTGCTGGGTGGCACCACCCCGGTCGGCCGGGGCGTCCCGCAGAACGCTGTAAAGGAGGGATCGAGTAACTGTAGGGTTGATGGAACTGACTTGTGGTCTTAGAGATGGGGTGAGTGGGAATGGCACAGGAAAAAGACACATGGTCATGGGCACGGCCAAATTGGAAGCTTCCTGGCTCTCCTTTCTGCCTGTACGGGACAGGATGCTGCTCCGAGGGAGGGGTGGGGGGGGAACAGGGGAAAAAAAGAGACAACAAAGACACAAAGAAACAGCACATTACATTGAAATGGCTCTACAGAGACAGCGTAAGTAGAAAAGAACCAAAACCAGATATTCCCCACATAGGATGCAGTGTCCCCGCAAACTTTTGGACGTGCCAGGATGGACTTTGCCGGTTTGTTTTGGGGCCGAAAGGCAAGCGGGCACCAAACGGGCGCTTGCGGACCTTGCAATGATCACTGCATCTCATGCGTATCTGGTGACAAGGAGCAAAACTATAAAAAATGGCATGTTTTCAGTGGCAGCCCCGTACTTCGCCTTTGACGCGCATGCAACGCGCCCTCCGATTGGCCAATCCTCGGAGGACGAGCGGCGCGGGTCGCTCAGCAGGCCAAAGAGCCGGATGGGAATAGATTGAGCAATGGAGGGGCTGTCAGAGATGAAAGCAGTCTCGAAAGATTTGGTTTTGAGGACGATACAGAGATGACACTTCAGAAACATGCTTCAGCCAGTAATAAACATGTATGTGAGGTTAGACTAAAAGCTCCCTGGTCACAACACATGTTTATTGCACCGTCAAAAAGAATGTCTGTATGTAAATACATTATGATACTGCCTCAGTATCATTTCGGGGGGAGAGAGAAATAATGGTTGGACAGGCATATGGATTTCAGTTCTAACAGAAATGTAACTAGTCTACGGCTGGGGAAAACTGTAATGGAAAAGGAATACACTGGTTTCAAAAGCAATGTCTCATGTTTGTGGAGGGATGTGGAGGGTGTTAGTGTGGCCGCTGTCCCCTGGCTACATCTACCTAAGCAGGAATTTGGTCTGGGATGGTCTTGGAGGGAGAGGAGAACGTAGTTTGATGTACGTTACATAAAACAGGATGCATTTCTGTCTCTGATCAATGCTACACATGCCAATCCCTGCCCTGGCCGGCAATGAGAGGTGGTTTACACTGCAGAATGCTAAATGACAAGAAAAACTCTAGGAACATTTCAAACCCACTGAACAGTGTGGATATCCCTGCGTAATCAATCACAGACATGTTTCATATCGCTGACAATAGTGACTCTTAAAGGATCCTGTGTCACACAAACACTGATAAACAAACACATGACAGGAATCACACACACACACACACACACACACACACACACACACACACACACACACACACACACACACACACACACACACACACACACACTACATTGGCTTCTCATCGAGCACACCTCCTAATGCATGCATTCTCATTAATATAAGATGGAGAGGTGTGCTCTAGTGTACTGGTCTAGAACTCATGAGTCTACACACATCTGCTGACATTTAAAAGACAAAAATTAAGGACAAACTAAAACATTACTGGAGTCAGGACTCGCTGCTGTTTGTCTCTTAATAAATCTAAAAATCTAGAACTTTTGTTCCTGACTATAAAACACAGAGCACTAATGTCTGCGTGTGTCTTCTGTGCAGTGTTTGTATTATTTAGCCTATTTCCAGTGTAGTGCACTTACCTGAGCAGGGTTTGGGAAAAGTATTTCAGAGTGTTTGCAATGTCTGTTCCCGATGGCACTGGATAAATATTGTGAAGCACACGGTTGTGATACTCTTGCAAGTATCGAATCTTAGAGCCAACTAAACAAATAAAGAGCAGAGTGACACACAATTAACACTCATCACTATTCAACCGGTCACACACTGCAAAGACTGGAACATCTGAGCCGCACAGCAGCAGCATCAGGTCAAGTCAAGTCATTCCTCTAATGCAGGGGTGTCCAAACTTGGTCCTGGAGGGCCGCTGTCCTGCATATTTTAGTTTAAACCCCAGTTAAACACACCTGAACCAGCTAATCAAGCTCTTTCTAGGTACACTAGAAACTTCCATAGAGGTGTGTTGAAGGACGTTGAAGCTAAACTATGCATGACACCGGCCCTCCAGGACCCAGTTTGGAGAGCCCTGCTCTAATGTGTAATGTGGCGTCTCACAGAACCACAGTGCTTATCAATAAACAAAATCAGAGATATGTAAATAAATATGTATATATGATATGATATGTATATAGATGGAATATAGCATGTGTGTGTGTGTGTGTGTGTGTGTGTGTGTGTGTGTGTGTGTGTGTGTGTGTGTGTGTGTGTGTGTGTGAGAATTTGAGCAGATTGGATATTATTGGCGGATCGACGCCTTAAATTAGCACTGCAGGGCAAATGATGATGTTATGCTGGGCTATTGGCTGCTGCTTTATGCTCAAGTACATTATTTATTTAGCCTATGCCTATTTCATGAATAAATCAATCAATAAATAAAACACTAATCATAAATGACAAAAGTATCCAAGATTTATTTATTGTCATGAAATCTGACAACACCTGTGGTTGTGGTTGTGTTTTGGCCCTGAACACACCTAACTTCACCTCTAATTCATCACTCTGTTTATTTTGTACATCAGACTTGTGCCAAACCAAATTAGTTTCCAAAAGAGGATTTAAATAAAATATAGCCAAGGCTGAGTGTTCAAAACTAGGTCTGACTCACTTCTTTTCTTCCAGCGTAGAGCATGCCGTCCCATTAACACACCCTTACTGAATTACAATGAACAAATTGCACCAAACAAACCGTGATATTTCCCTGTACAGTGATGCGCTGAAAATCACATTTACGACAGAGAGAGAGAGAGAGAGAGAGAGCACTATGATATGCTTTAAGGCACAGTCTGTCACGCTGTCTCCTCTTCTATTTTAGGTTTGTTAATGTATTAAGTTAAATATTTCGAGTATAATGTTTAATATTTAACTGGTCATTAAAGCAAATGGAAAAGCTGTTTTGTTTATTGATCGGTTAGAGCGTCAAAAAAATAAAGAAATGATCAACCACAGATTTGAGACATGCCTTGTGTGAGCGTTCGCTGTACCAGATTATTTCGTTCTCTCGGTACAGTATTCACGTATCAAACATTTACATTAAGACGATATTTAGACTGTTTTATATAGATATATTTAATTGGGATGTTTTTTATTCTTTGTAAATGAGCTGCTACTCATCTCTCCATTAAACATTTCGATAATAAATTGATGTTTCTGTCTCCAAGACTGCAGTGTCATGTTCTATATGATCTAAACTAGACCATTAAATATGCTGTAAACAGTGTAGGCTAATAACTATCTTATTTTGCCTGCAGATGATTTACTGCTGGTTTAGTCTGACCAGAGGAGAACTGCACAATGTAAAGCAGCACTGTGTAAAGCCCGATATGACACCGCATGTTTAATCCTTGCGCTGTTTTAAGTGAATGTAAATGGAGTCGAGAATCGAAGTCGACTCCAAAAAACCCACAAGCGAACACCCCTAGCGTGCGGTACTAAACTCCATTAAACAGCACTCCTCCAGTCCTGACTTCACACTCACAGACAGTAACTCAGAGTTTGTCGCAGGGGGCATGACTCAAATGCTCCAGAATGAAAGAGAAAGTGCCGAACTGCAGTTAAAGACCACAAATTATAAATGAAACACCCGAAATTACATGAAACTCTGGAGGAAGAGAGGATATCGCGGTGACGCAATGATGTTAACTGATCTGTGTGCTGTAAGATGTGCATGCACAGGATCCTGAATGGAACATTCAAACAGCAGCTCATGTAAACACCTTCATCATATTATTGTATAATCAGATTAAGGTGAATAATTCTGTTACTGATGTCCATGTAAACGGAGTCAACGGCATGGCTTCACTGACAGCAGAGCACCTAGTGGTGGGAATATTCAGGGGTTTCACAATCCGACCAGATTCTGGGGTCATGATCTGAATCCAGAACAATTCCTCACCTAAGCTTTTCCTTTTCCTTCTTTATATTTTAATCAGAAATGATGTGCGTGTGTTGAACAATTGGAGTCTCACCATCATTAAAAACATACTCTTTATTAAAAAATGATCCTGGATGAGGGCGGCACGGTGGCTCAGTGGTTAGCACTGCTGCCTCACAGCAAGAAGGTCTCTGGTTTGAGTCTCGGCTGGGTCAGTGAGTGTTTCTGTGTGGAGTTTGCATGTTCTCCCCGTGTTGGTGTGGGTTTCCTCCGGGTGCTCCGGTTTCCCCCACAGTCCAAACACATGCGCTATAGGGGAACTGGTGAGGTAATGTTGATTTTACCCCTGTAATGTTGATTTTACCCTTGTAATGTTAAGCTGGCCCTTTAAGACGGACAGGTTATTGATCAGACAGATGAGAGACTCAGCAGTGCCCCCTATACCGTGATCAGCGCACATATACAAATATATATAAATATACATCAAAAATAACCCGTTTAAGCTCAACATCAGCACATTTATAGATAACCAGATGAACAACACACACACACACACACACACACACACACACACACACACACACACACACACACACACAGAGATAATGGAGGATGATCATCAGTTTCTGCTGCAGTGATTCTCCGATCGACCTTCAGGAGAAACAGCAGATCTGCGTCTGACACGGCGAACACACACATCACACACTACACTACACTACATCTGCGCCTTGATAAGAAGAGTATACATGTATCTGTGTGTGTGTGTGTGTGTGTGTGTGTGTGTGTGTGTGTGCGTGCGTTTATTAGCGCCGCTCCCATCGAGCGCGCGCACTCACACACACACACACACACACACACACACACACGCACGCACAGATGAAATGTCCTCTTATCCTGCATATCCAGCAGTAATGATCATGAACGCGGTACTCACACTGCTCTGCTTTGGTGGACATGATGGAGAGCCTCTTCTGACCGTCACAGATGATGAAGATGAGGAGGATGAGGATGAGGATCAGGTGAAGCGCTGGACCAACCGGAGCTCAGGAGCTGTGTGTGTGTGCCCGCCTTCAGGAGCGCATCATCACGGAGACCAGCGGCTGTGTGTGTGTGTGTGTGTGTGTGTGTGTGTGTGTGTGCGCGCGCACCTGTAGAGCTGCACAGATGATGATGATAAGCTTCCTGCTGCTCCCGTTACTGAATACACACTCCGGATATCTTTATTGTGGTGTGGGAAACTCTTTACTTACAGGAGTGTTGATGTAGAGCAGCACTGTAAGACATGGCCGTGATTCCAAAGGTAAAAACTGTTTTAAAGCTACAGTACAAATCCGCCACCCGGTTCAGGATGTTTCCTTAATAAACACGGCGAATAACCGTGAACGGACTTTCCCAGAATTCCCTGCATGGCACATCACTCTTTATGCTGCTTGTTGACATTACTGTGGATCTTTTTAGTAGTTTCCCCATCAGTGATGTATATTAGTGAGTTATGTTACATCTAATGTTGATAAACAATGTTTATTTCATGACTTTAATAGTATGCATGTTACCATACTGGTGTGTAGTAGCTGTGTGGAGGACTCTGAGCACCTTCATCACACAGTTATGCTTCACTGACTGAGAGAGCAGTTGTCAGAGATGAGCTTTGGTTCATCATGTCTGACCTTCCGCGTTGTCATCAATATATTTTAATATATTTTGTTGATAAATAATGTACACAGTAATCAATAGTATTGTTACACAAATATTCAGATCGAGGCGGGCAAATGGGGACTGTTGTTTCTGATCGCCATTCAGTTGTCTATCAGTCATCACAGATGATCAGTCATTATGATCTGACAGAGTCAATACAGCAGATACTCGTTTGCTGGCCTTGCTGAACTATCTAAATTGGACAGTTTTAATTTATCCAATGGATGAAGGAAATAATAGCAAGTTAATATGCATAGGCAATAACATCTTAATATGTAATAATTTTTTTTACATTTAATAAAAGAACATATATTCTACACAAGCGATATAATAGTATTTATTTGCTTAATTTTCTAATAACTTTTTTATTAATGATTTCCCACATTGAATACTATAGTAATTTATAGTAATATATTGTTTTTAAACCATAAAGTACTGGTAATTTGTGGTGATTATAGTTGCAACAAATTTAGCAATACAAACAAATTAACTGTTAATAATGAATTAACATAAATTATATATATATATATTACTAACAGTGGCTACAGTTTAGTAAAAGATAGTAGTTTAAAGTTTATAACTATATTAATTTTAAATTATTATCTATAGTAATTCATTTATAATGTGACATTATTGTTTGTTTTTTTATATTTTACAACAAAACGATTTTAACCAAGTATGACAACATTAAGATCCTGAATTAGTTTATTACACTTAATACGGTCTGTTGTGTTTTCTTTGTGTATGTGGATACATGAATAAAGTTTATTTATTTTTATTTACATAATTTGAGTTTAGAAACTGTAGCGATGTTAAAATGATCGTTACGGTATAATAATGAAATAATGACTGAAATGGGAAACTATAAACTGTTCACAGTCTAATGAAGGCAATCGTAGCACAGGCGGTCTCGATCACTGTACACCGAAATCCACTAGGTGGCGATAACGCTCCTGAGGAGTTAGTAGTTACCATATATGGTTTGCCTAGAACGTGTGCTGGATTGTGTGTGCCTGAAACGTGTGTGGTTCTGCGGGCCTGCAGCTGGATATTATTGGTAATATCATGTCTATCTGTGTAACAAAAGATGTGCAGAAGTTACTAATTTAAATTACAGACATATTACCTCTATAAGTTAATGTATGCTTATGACAGCTGTGCAGCAGTGGCATTAGCTGGATGATCTTATCCTAAATGCGAACACAGCTACTGTCTGAGATGTCTACATGACATTATCAAGACGTCATCAGTTGTCATGAACCCGTCATCATCCTGACTGGCGGGAGGCATTGATTATTCTTCTGATCATGTTTTTTAAAGTGAATTTGTGCTTGAGATGTCTGAAGAGTGTCAGTCTGTCTCAATGAAAGTGTTTATAACTGCATCACTCTTATTTAATGACATGTTAATAGTCAGAACTCAGACAACATCACCATCTCTGCATTTACAATCACACCACTGAGCCAATGACACTTCAGGAAATACGCCATGAGCGCGCATAACCTCTCCATCCTGCTCATCATGATCTGCAAAGGTTGTGGGAGTATAGTGAGCTGAGGGTAAACCCAGGTGACCTGAGTAAAGTAAGAGTGATGAGAGATCTGTTAGCTCCGGCCCGACTGGAGATGGAGATGTATTATAAGGCCCGACTGAAGACCTCCAACAGTAGGAGAGACGGTGGGTCCCCCTCTCATAATACTGAGGTCTTCCAGCAGGTCACTGGAGGCCACATTCATCAAGGAACAACAGGGGCCGATGGGCTGGGAAAAGACACTCCCTCTCCCGCACTTTGTGGTCCAGGATGGCCTGCTCTACTGGGTCAGAGGGGCTGGAGGAACTACTGCTGGTCATCCCGAGCTCCAGGTGTGCGGATGTGTTGGAGCCAGACACAACTGTCCAGCGTGTGAATAACACAGTAAACTGAAGTATACAGCGCTCTCATGAACACCCCTTCAGGGAAAAGGGAGTTTATCCTCCTGGCGGGCAGGCAGACACACACCTTCATCTATCCCTCATCTCTGTGTGTGTGTGTGTGTGTGTGTGTGTTGCTGTGTGGTTTATGAGGACAGGACATCATCACATCAGGCAGAGACGTGAGTACTGGACAGCGGGAGCTTCAGGAGAATATAAAGCTGGAGGAGATCACCTGTACAGAGGTCTGCAGGTATCAGCAACACATTCACAAACACACAAACAGGAAATGACAAAGGCCGTGATGGAGGAGGAGGAGGAGCTTTACTTCATATTCTGGTCATGTTGTGAACCCTACACCACTAAAGGTTGTAGTTTAGTGTTCAACAGAGGACAGACACACACACAGGTGTGAAGCGAGTACATGATGAGTGTTCAGCTGTGTGTGAACTGACCCTACTGTGTGTGTCTGCAGACTCTCAGCACATGCACCTCCTCTGCTGCTGATGTCACTGGGGGCGGGGCTATAGGTGGGGCTAGTGCGGCTGCCTGAGGGGCATAGATATATATACACTAGATATCGCATACGGACCCTGAGCATGTGTCAATAGCGCCGCCACATTAGTACAGGGCTCCCAGGACACAAGTCATTCAACAGCACTAGAGAAGACTAAAGCCAGAGTGAAGATGCTCATAACAGACATTCATTCACAAACAAATCGCTCCCTCCCTTAGAGGTGAAAGCAGGAGAGGAGGTGTGTTTCTGGACACGGATTAGACCAAATTCAACAGGGGGGGAAGATAATACATCTCCATGCACACAAACACACACTCTTTGTCAGCAATGCCCGTGCGGCCACTGATCCATCATGTAGAAAAGTGATGTAAATTATAATGTTCTTAATTTAGTCAAACATTAGCATACTGACCAGCGGGAAACTCCCAATCATAGATATATGTGTATATGTGTGTATCTCTGGCTCTGGATGGCCACAGTCCTCCACTAGACCTTGGTCCCACATTCATTTCAAAGGAGCACTACCCTGTACTAAAATGGCAGCTCCATTGACGCATTCCTTCCAATAGACACCAACAGCGTAGGCGACATCTAATGTAAATATCTATGCCTGAGGGTGTTGCGCTCCTCAGTCAGCCATCTGAAACAGTAGCGGTGCAGCAGTGGACTACAACAGCAGAGAGTCCCGATGTCCAGATGTTCTACAGCAGCACCTGATGTCCAGATGTTCTGTGCTGCTGATCTTCAGTCCAGCCGTCTCCTCTTTCTGTCCCGCAGACCCTCCAGAAACTCCTGCAGATCCTCAGGAGTGAGCAGCTGAACACACACAGTCAGAGTTGTATTCAACACACACTCTTACTGGAATCTCTCTCTACTTGCTCACACACACACACACTTTACCTGACTCTGCTCTGAGCACTGCTGGAGAAACTCACACAGCTCCTGCTTCATTTCATTCAGCCCTGCAGGAGAAACACACACACACACACACACACACACATGGTTAATGAAGACACTGAACACACACTCTTAAGCCCTGGTCAGATCACATGAATTGGTCATCACTTCATCATGATTTCCTTGGTGTAAGGTGTCATGGGGATTCATAAATGACAAAATGGCGTCGTGACCCAAGACTCAATGGTTTCTTCTCCTGTAATGAGGCATAGTTCACCACTGCCGTTACCAAGCCTGCGACGCCTCACGACACCAGCGCAGAAACACTAGCAGGATTCATTTCTGGTTCTTCATGAGGAGTTCTGTGACGTGGGTGACACTGCCCTGTAATAAACGCAGGGCTCCACACAATTCATTCATGCTGTCCCAACACAAATTAACTCAACACTTAATGAATTTATGTGGATTGAGCATAACAAAATTAAGCTGTCCCGATGAAATCTCAAGAATTGTGTTGATTCAGCTCATTTTAAATAAGTAGTTTGAACAAGCACACGGATATACAGTATGTGTTTGAGTGTGCGCAATAGCAGCTCATCATTTCTCTGTTAGCTCAGCGGGTGCTGCTGTAATGCGCCGGTCAGAAAACAGGCTGCAGACGTACATATGAGTGGGTCACGGGTGGATAAGATCAGTCATTGGTTCTGCAAACTTTAACCACATTTTCATAAATATTAAGATGTTTTAAGCATGGGTTATCAGACAGACTGGCACACATATGCAGACGTCTCCATCTCATCTCTCATTGTTCTTCTGAGGTAATCTGGGAACATGTTCAGTGCTGCGAATACACTGCAGAAGCTTCTCCTGCTCATTCAGACGCGTCATTAATGAAAACTCTTTAGTAAAGGCTTCTCTGAAACGGTCAATATACATCATTTAGGCTAGATTAATATTTTATTCAACAAACCAACACAATCTCATGGCCGTTCGTGTTTTGGCACATATAGCAGACGTGTTTTGAAGCGCTTCAACTCAAACCTCTCCCACCTGCAGCTTCTCCAGCCTCTGGTGCCTAGACTGCAGCTCTGCACAGACGTTTGGCCAGAGGAGAAATGATCGTGCCCAACTGAGCCTGGCTTCTCTCCAGGTTATTTAATTGTTCGCTTTGGTCTATACGCTTATTTCACGCGACCCCCATTTTAAAACACGAAAGCGAGGCTGCGGTGTGAAGAAACCCCGGAAGTATAGGATCAGCACTGTAAACATTGCAGCAACATGCTGTGTACTACACACCTCCAGCTGCTGCTGCGACTTCAAAATGCAGAAATGGTGTAAACATCACTTTAATGTCATTCAGTTCAGTTTAATATAAACAATTAAAAGCAGATTAGGCATCAAACAGCATCACCATCTCTTTCAGAGTGATGCGCTTAAGTGTCCTCCTAGACTTCAGTACAGGGCAGCAGGTAAACACAGTGGGACGCTTCCCTGCTTCAGCATATGTAACCCGGTAAGCGATTAAACACTGCAGTCCTCTGTAGCTCATCCTCATGTTGTCTTTAACAGTGTTGTCCCGGTATTGAAGTTTTAAAAACGTCTATTTCCCGCTAACATTTAAGCGCCGCTGAGCGCGCTCATAAACACCGTTGATTTGCCGTAGTGTTCACCAGTGCTCAACAGAATGACTGTGAGGGTCATCAGTTCAGCGCTCTTCACAGATTGAAAACACACAGAGACGGATATTGGAGCGTTTTAAAGCCGTGAAGATCAGTCGATTCATCAGCGGATCATTCGTCTGTGTTTGCACTCAGTAAACAGCGGTGAGTTTGGTGAACTGATGACCTTCACAGCCAATCAGAGTGATTTCTGTTGAGCACGTGAACTCGATGGCCAATCAGCGCTGTTTATGAACGCCATCAACAGTGCCTTAAAGGTTAACGAGAAATGGGCGTTGTTTTTTTTATTTCATTAAGGAAATTTTGTATGGCGACTAGTCTAATGTAGTGAAAAAATCAGTTCATTAACGAGTTTGATGAAGGGCATCTAAAATGTGTGTTTGGGAAAGAAAACGTTAGCTAAGTAGTGCCATTTCCCTTAATTTAGCTGAAAATGAGGTCTGATCTCCCTTTTTATTTTCACTATTCATTCAGAACGGACCTTCGGGTCACTCGGAAGCCAGTGAAATTATAAATTTGTGCGAGTTTCTCTTCTCTGATAAGATATACAGCCAGGTACACGATATTCCTGTGTGACTCAGCCTATACTTCCGGGTTTCTTCCCACCGCAGCCTCGATTTCACTTTTAATAATGGCGGCCGTGTGAAATCAGTCTATTGGTGAAGTTTGTTCCT
>LR812535.1:62409507-62419507 GCA_903798195.1 Danio kyathit
CCCCACTGATACCATCAGCCAATCAGAGCAGAGTGATGCTGAACCCACCTTCTCATGGAACCAGTCCTCACACACCACACACTGCACCATCTCATCATTAACCTGAAGGTCAGAAACAACATGAGCTCTCACACACACACACACACACACACACACACAGCACCATCTCATCATTAACCTGAAGATCAGAAAACAACATGAGCTCACACACAAACACACACACACACACACACACACACACACACACACACTGAAGATCAGAAACAACATGAGCTCACACACATACACACACACACACACACACTGCACCATCTCATCATTAACCTGAAGATCAGAAACAACATGAGCTCACACACACACACACACCTGGTCGTCTGTGTCGGGATACGGCCGGTCACAGGAGCAGTAGCGGCCAGAGTAGTTGTGGTTGTAAGAGTTCTTCACGTTTCTCTCATCTTTATCCTGAAAACAGCAACACACACACACACGCACGCACGCGCACACACACACACACACACACACACACACACACACACACAGACACACAGACACAGACACACACGTGAGTTGGGACATATCTCCTTCAGTACAGTATTGTAGTATTAGTCCTGTTACTGTAGTGTAGTAGATGTTTCTCAGTGCTTCACTCCACTGTCACCTACAGTTCAGACACTTGATAAATAACCTACTATAGATTAAAGTTAGCATTAGTTAGCATTAGCATATGCTGGTTTTTGTCCTCTTTGGAGACGTAACAAACTCTGCTTTTAAATAATAGGTCACCTATAGCTTTCGTCATGAGCCACGGCTGTGTTCAAAATGACATCAATGTTTTCAAAGTGCACTGTGAAGGAAGCTCAATAGTAAACATGACGATCGCTAAAACTGAAGTGTAAAATACTCTGAAAGCAAATGCCCCCTAAGAGAGACGACCTTACTGCTGTTTTAATCATTCCAAGTAAATGTTAGAATGTTCTAAGTGAATAGGGCATAGGGGGGATAACTGGGACTAGCACACAGCCAGGAACTCTGCTTCTGACTACAGCTCCAGAGGTGCAGTCGCAAGTGTACAAGTTTGCGATGCCGTTTGTGAATGTTTGTTGTAATGACGGATTTGGGAAACGTAAACTATGACTGTACCGACACAGCATGCGGCCTTAGCTGGCTAACCACGGATTTCAGAAACGCACCCACGGCCGGTAGGGCTGTGAACAGAAATCGAATCGCAATTTGAAACGTGGCAATTAGTTAAATGGCAAGAGGCTGTGATATAAATATACTGTATATAGATGATTTAATTCCCCCACCCAGAGCAAACGCGTGACTGTCGTCTGTGTCTTACTAGCCAATTGAGTGAGCACACTTACATTCTGCCCAATCAGAATTGCGCAACTGAACTATGCGGAACGCCCACAATAAAACAAGAACACAACAGGAGAGCGCGGAGAGAGAGAGAGGGGTGATGCTGTCTGCTGCTTCAGAAGGGTTAACAGATATACACTAGTGAAGCTAAAACCCAAGCACAAGTACAGAAGTGTAGTGGCCACTCCAAGAGTCGTCTTAAACATCAGGCTCTGCACCTGTGCTGGAGTAACGCAGGTGTGTACTACACATCAGCCTGAGCCTGAAGCAGAGCCGCTCACACTCACCGCATGGAGCCTGCAGCTGAAGCCTGGGAACTTCTCATTACCACAGTCACAGCGGAAACTCCTGCACACACACACACACACACGCGCACACACACACACACACACACAAGAGAGAGTGAAGATGAGAGTGCTGGACAAGCACAGTGTGTGTGTGTGTGTGTGTGTGTGTGTGAGTGAGATTTACCTCTTGGTGTAGAGTTCACTGATGCGGTGTCCATCATGACAGCTGTTCACACACGCCAGACACACACCTGCCGGCTCCATGCCCTCCTGCACACAAGTGTGACACGCAAACACTGCCTGCCGCTTCACATAACCCTGAACACACACACACACACACACACACAATCAGCACACAAACAAGCAACAACAGCAGAGAAAACACAACTAAACACATTACTGATGGACAGACTCACACACACATACGCGTGCAGACACTAACACAACCACAAAGGCAATCTCTCACAGACACACACACACACACTCTCTCTCTCTCTCTTTTACACACACAGACTGACTCTTACACACAATCTCTCTCAGACACACACAATCTTAATCACTCTCTCTCACTCTCCCTCTCTCACACTCACACACATACGCAGACACACTTACACATCCTTTCACACACCCAGGCACACACACACACACACACACACACACACACACACACACACACACACACACACACACACACACACACACACACACACACACACACAGTTACCTCTGGGTAAGAGCAGTGATCGGGGTCACTTCCGGCCAGAACAGCGAACGCCTCATAGAGCTCATCTGCTGCAGACTGATCCATCACACAGACACACACAGTAGACACACAAACAAACACAACACACTAACACACACTCACTCACTCACTCACTCACTCACACTAACACACACTCACACACAGCGCGCGGTCGGAGTGAAGGCGCTGTACACGAGCCGCACACCGATGAATGAGCCGCTCTTCTTTCTTCTGACCACGGCGGGAAAACGTCACTTCCGGTCTGAGAATTGACCAATAGAGGCGGACAGTGCGCTTAAGTAGTGCTGCATACTGGGGAACAACACTAAAGAGGTTAAAACATTATTATTATTAGCATTAGCATTATTAAATCATCTATTAGCGCTTTGACACAATCTGCTGTAGACGCTCAACAGAAAAACTCTTATTAAATTATTATGATCACAAGTATAATTAAAGTATTAATATGACACAGTACATCAGTGCAGCGGTGTGTGTGTGTGTGTGTGTGTGTGTGTGTGTGTGTGTGTGTGTGTGCACGATAATAGATGTCTTGTTTATCTCCAGCTCGGACTGTTAATGTTGTGTTTCGTCGGTTGTTGTTGTGTGTGTGCAGCACGTGCTGTTTCCCCGCCTCCGCGTTGTCAGGGTAACGCGATGCGTGCTGACGTCAGCGGGTGAGCTCAACCCGATGTCGGCTCTCGGTAACGGCGGAGTTTCTCCGGTGAGGATGGAGGTGACGGTGTCGATGGACCCGCTCTTTCTGGCCTGGAGCTCCTGCCGGCGGCGCAAGTTCCAGCGGTGCGCGGATATCTGCTCCACACTGCTGGCGGAGAGCCCTTACGACCAGGTGAGGGACACAGAGAGGCTAGCATTAGCAGACTAGCCGAGGATTAGCCTGCATAAGCGCATTATAACCGTCACACGAGCGAAGGCAGCTCCTCTATCTGTATAAAACCACTGATGGGGCTAATGAATGAAAGGTGCTGCACTGTTTTGGTTGTGTTGTGTCATTATCTGAAACTCAAACTCTCTCCAACACTCCGCCAAGGAGCCCGCCGCTGCTGCTGCTGCTGCTGCTGCTCATGGCTCTGAGGTAAAGGATCACGAGCTTCCCAAACTGAGCTCTGAGTGTCCCCCGCATCACCACCCTAATATCTGTTATAGACTACACTAGCACGTGTGACAGCACACAGTGTACACCATGTTCCCTGCTGTAGTTCCGCAGTCGTTTCCTTCAGTCATCAGTAGATTGATTCAGACAGTGATTCAGTAGATTGATTCAGACAATGATTCAGTAATTTGATTCAGTCATCAGTAGAGTGTGTGTGTGTGTGTGTGTGTGTGTGTGTGTGTGTTGTAGGCGGTGTGGAGCCTGAAGACGCGTGCACTGACGGAGATGGTGTACATTGATGAGGTGGAGGTGGAGCAGGAGGGCATCGCAGACATGATGCTGGATGAGAGCTCCATCGCTCAGGTGGCCCGTGAGTATACAGCTGCAGAGTGTGTGTGTGTGTGTGTGTGTGTGTGTGTTTCTCCATCACGCTCTCCTGCTTCTCCAGGTCCAGGAACATCACTGAGGCGTCCCGCCACCAGTCAGGCCGGAGCCCCTACTCCAGCCGTCAGGTCAGTGTGTGTGTGTGTGTGTGTGTGTGTGTGTGTGAAGCAGAAGTGGTTACACTGAGCAGCACAGTACAGTATACATCTTTTGTCCATTTCCACTGTCAAAGGTGAATATTTTTGGCAATGTCAGAGACTGGACGGGTCTGTCTGTGGTCATATATGTTTATTGTGTGTGTGTGTGTGTGTGTGTGTGTACAGTATCGCTCTCTCAGCCTCCCGCTGGGTCCCAGTGCTGTCCATGAGGAATATATTAAATGTCTGCTGTGTTACACTGATAAACATTAGAGTGAAACATCAGTCTCTCTAGCATCAGCTGGGTCATCAGAGCAGAAGACTGTCTATTAGAAATGAACACTTCTGAAACACACACACACACACACACACACACACACACACAGAACATCAGCTCAGACAGAAAGTGTTCATATATCTGCAGATGTCAGTATTGTTCACCTGTTCTACAATTGAAGCGTGTGTTTATTCTTCATTGATTTTCTGCAATAACTGTATTTAAATAACTCCATCATGACGTATGTTATGTGAGGTAGACTAACTCATACTGTGGAACAGACGTTGCTCTCGCCGCTCAGCCTGAAGTCTCCTCAGTGTGTTGGTGTGCTTCTCTTTCCTCCTGAACACTGCTGAACACGACCCACCGAGCCTCAGCAGGCTGAAGTCAGCAGCAGAGGTGTAGATCAGTGTGTAGATGTGTGTGTTTGCACAGCCTCAGTCAAGTGTGTTCATGTGTGTGTCAGGCCGATGACCCAGTCAGGTCGACCCATCACAGGGTTTGTGAGGCCCAGCACTTTGAGCGGTCGGCCGGAGACCATGGAGCAGGCCATCCGGACCCCTCGCACCGCCAGCACGGCCCGGCCCGTCAGCAGCGCCTCGGGGAGATTTGTGCGCCTGGGGACGGTACCAGTATCTCCATCACACACAAACACGCACACACACACACACTCATCTACATAACCACATACACATATTCAGGGGTTGATAGGTCATTTAGCACGTGTTTAGATTATTGTGTTCTGGCCCTGTGATGGATGACCAAGACAAATCTCCCAGAAATGGGAAATAATAAAGCAAACAGACTGGCAGGACCTTCCCCGTCACTTATTTGTTTATTTAATCCTGTTTCTCCACTTGTTAAGTGGTGATGTGATGGTGACGTGTGTAATACTGTTTTCGGGTCCAAGCCGCCACTCATTTCAATTGACAAAATATTTGTTTATGATCCCTTTTTATGCATATCACACATTAAAGGGAATTTTATATAAAGTCATAGTGTACACAACAGTCTCTGGGCATCACAAACACCAAAATGTTAACAATTTATAAAAAATTAATCACTTTCTGGCCATCAGATATTAGGCATGGACATATATATTGCGATCGCGGTTTTCCAATGTTTTTGTAAACGTTTATTATTGGCATTTGATGAGTCTCCTTATAGGCTAAATTGTCCATAGTGTATGAGTGTGAATGAGTGTGCATGGATGTTTCCCAGAGATGGGTTGCAGCTGGAAGGGCATCCGCTGCGTAAAACAAATGCTGGATAAGTTGGCGGTTCATTCCGCTGTGGCGACCCCAGATTAATAAAGGGACTAAGCCGAAAAGAAAATGAATGAATGAATGAATGAATGAGTCTCCTCATTCAGTTTCATAGAGCGCTTGGACCCGGAAGCCCCTTCACGTGACGTCACACTTAACAAGCGGATACTTTACTCTTAAAGACATTATACCTCATGTCAAAATGGTGCTTTATAGATCAGCAGGGCCAAACCTGCAGATATATTTTGTCACATGTACACTCACGGCCACTTTATTAGGTACACCTTACTAGTAGCAGGTTGGACCCCTTTAGCCTCCAGATCTGCTTTAACCCTTCATGGCAGAGATTCAACAAGCTACTGGAAAAAATATTCCTCAGAGATTTTGCTCCATATTGTCATGATAGCATCACACAGTTGCTGCAGATTTGTCGGCTGCACATCCATGATGCCAATCTCCCGTTCCACCACATCCCAAAGCTGCTCTATTGGATTGAGCTCTGGTGACTGTGGAGGCCATTTGAGTACAGTGAACTCATCGTCATGTTCAAGAAACCAGTCTGAGATGATTGGCGCTTTATGACATGGTGCGTTATCCTGCTGAAGGTAGCCATCAGAAGATGGAGACACTGTGGTCATAAAGGGATGGACATGGTCAGCAACAATACTCAGGTAGGCTGTGGCGTTGATGCTCAATTGGTACTAATGGACCCAAAGTGTGCCAAGAAAATCTCCCCCACACCATTACACCACCACCACCAGCCTGAACCGCTGATACAAGGCAGGATGATCCATGCTTTCATGATGTTGAGGCCAAATTCTGAGCTGAGCATCTGAATGTGGCAGCAGAAATGGAGACTCATCAG
The DNA here is from genome assembly GCA_903798195.1 of Danio kyathit. NCBI lineage: Eukaryota > Metazoa > Chordata > Actinopteri > Cypriniformes > Danionidae > Danio > Danio kyathit. The sequence goes on from LR812535.1 coordinate 62,415,941, forward strand.
ACCAGGCAACGTTTCTCCAATCTTCTCTTGTCCAGTTTTGGTGAGCCTGTGTGAATTGTAGCCTCAGTTTCCTGTTCTTAGCTGACAGGAGTGGCACCCGGTGTGGTCTTCTGCTGCTGTAGCCCATCCGCCTCAAGGTTGGACGTGTTGTGTGTTCAGAGATGCTCTTCTGCAGACCTCGGTTGTAGCGAGTGCTTATTTGAGTTACTGTTGCCTTTCTATCAGCTGGAACCAGTCTGGCCATTCTCCTCTGACCTCTGGCATCAACAAGGCATTTGCGCCCACAGAACTGCCGCTCGCTGGATATTTCCTCTTTGTCGGACCATTCTCTGTAAACCCTAGAGATGGTTGTGCGTGAAAATCCCAGTAGATCAGCAGTTTCTGAAATACTCAGAGCAGCCCGTCTGGCACCAACAACCATGCCACATTCAAAGTCACTTAAATCCCCTTTCTTCCCCATTCTGATGCTCGCTTTGAACTGTGACAGATCGTCTTGACCTTGTCTACATGCCTAAATGCATTGAGTTGCTGCCATGTGATTGGCTGATTAGAGATTTGTGTTAACAAGCAGTTGGACAGGTGTACCTAATAAAGTGGCCGGTGAGCGTGTGTGTGTGTATATATGTATGTATATATGTATATATATGTATGTGTATATATATATATATATGAATATAGGTCATATATGAGAAGCACATTAGTGCTCAGACTGTAGCTTTATGGTTCTGTTTAGTGTGTTGATGGTCTGTTATGTGTGTGTGTGTGTGTGTGTGTGTTTCCCCTTCAGGCCTCCATGCTGACCCATCCCGACGGACCCTTCATCAACCTTTCCAGATTAAACCTGGCCAAGTATGCCAAGAAACCCAACCTGTGCAAGGTATTCCCCCTTACTGGAAAACCTGAATCAGAATTTGTCGTATTTGAAGAACTCTATAATAAGCCTGTTCTGCTGCCAAAGGGTGTTTATTTATTAGAAAATACAGTCAAAACTGTGAAACATTATTGTAAATGCAGTATAAATTAAATAACTGTTGAATGTGCTTTCAAATGTGATGAATTCTTGTGGTTAAAAGCTGAATTGTCTTCAGTGTCACACAATCCTTCAGATATTACAGCATCAGCATCTGCTCATGATCAAACAGTTATTATTATATTAATATTATTATTATTTGTTGTTAGTTTGGGAAGCTGATACAGAACCATTCAAGGTACCATTAAATATGTGTTTACTTTTTATTCATCACAATAAATTGGCTAAGAGTGAAAGTATTTATATTGTAAAAAAGAGAGCAAATGAAAGCTGATATGTTTAATTATTTTTAATTATGCAAGAATCCTAACAGTAAAGTGCATACATCATCATCATCAGCGTCATCATTAGTGATTCTGCACCAGTAAGAGCAGATCATCATATTACACTGATTACTGAAGGATCCTGAACACTGAAGACTGCAGTGATGATGAGGAAAATCAGCTTTGAGTCACAGGAGTACATTACAGTACAGACTACTGTACATTCAGCAGGAAAACAGATATTTAAACTCTGATCATATTCCACTGCTTCACCATTTTCTGAGCTAGTGTGATGTTGGTGAGGGATACAGTAGTGATGTTTATATTAAACTAACGCTGTCCGTCCGTCTGTCTGTCTGTGTCCTGCTCTCCTCCATCAGACCCTGTTTGAGTACATCTTTCATCATGAAAACGATGTCAAAAGTGTGAGTATTCCTGATGTGCTTTCAGCTGATCTCAGAGCAGTGGATCAGTCTCCACATCTGCTGTGTGTGTGTGTGTGTGCGCAAGTGTGTCTGTAGGTGCGTTCCAAATCGCATACTTATTTATTTATTCTGGATTGTGAAAGCAGTATTCTCCTACGAGAGTGATTATAGCGCCTCCTGATGGTGAATGCGCTTATACTCATGACAGCTATTATCTGGAACTTTGGTCATTTATTTCACTAATTTGCAACCCTCAAACGTCATCTGGGAAACGGGTTGAACTTCCGCTTGGTAAAAAAACATTAGTGTTGCATTTGGGACAACACTACATTCATATACTCTGCTGCTGAGTGTGTGAGTGCATAAGTGCATAGTGTATAGTGTGCCAATTGGAACGCAGCTTATGTGTGTGTGTGTGTGTGTGTGTGTGTGTGTGTGTGTATGCAGGCTCTGGATCTGGCGGCTCTGGCCACTGAGCATGCTCAGTTCAAAGACTGGTGGTGGAAGGTTCAGCTTGGGAAGTGCTACTACAGGTAATACACTGCTCATAGCTGTTCACAGGCACGTGCGCGCATGTGTGTGTGTGTGTGTGTGTGTGTTACGGCTGCTGAACTTTGACTCATTCAGGGGTTTCAAGAGCGATGATGACCCCTAATGCTATGCTAATAACAATAACACGCCAGCTTTCAGACATGTTTAGCATATTTCTCAGCTCGTATGTGATGCGAGGGACTGAGCGTGATCTCTGACTTGCCTTTTATATCAGGGAACTGAAACACTTCCTCTAATGCCACACAGTAGAGCATCATATATACTGCACAGATACAGTCCAGCCTCACATCATTCAGTTACAGTCACTTCATTCCAGCAGCAGGTGAAATGACCCAGGCGTCTGCCGAATAATGATCCGCTGATGTAGAAGAGGCATCATTGTGGAAGACAGATTTCCCAGCATTTATTTACATCTGAACAAAAACGTTCAGAATTTGACTCAATCTGTGAGGGCTCAGATTCATTTCAGTAATGATTAATATATAAACAACCCATTTGGTCTGATGGTCTACTGATAATCGCTTTAAATAATTACAATTACAAGTTTGACCCAGATACTGCTGATGTTTGCAGGCTGGGTTTGCTCCGTGAAGCAGAGAAGCAGTTCAGGTCAGCTCTCGCTCAGCAGGAGTTTGTGGACACACACCTGTACCTGGCCAAGGTATGACTACACACACATAGAAATTCACACCAGTTTCTCTATCTCTCTAACCATTCTTGTGTGTGTGTGTGTGTGTGTGTGTGTGTGTGTGTGTGCATGCAGGTGTACCAGCGTCTGGATCAGCCCATCACTGCCCTCACTGTGTTCAAGCAGGGTCTGGATCATTTCCCCGCTGAGGTCACACTGCTGACGGGCATCGCTCGCATACATGAGGTGTGTGTGTGTGTGTGTGTGTGTGTTACACATGTTTGCACATATTCAATCATACAGTACAATAATAATGAGATCACGGGCAGTGCACAGTCATCACTTCAGCAGGGATACACCACAGTCTGAGCCTCCGCTATATTCACAGTGCAGAGTCTGGATTAGAGCGCAGCAGGAGACACACACCAGGATATTTGTGGAGTGTCACCATAATAGCGCTGATGTTTGTGACTGCATGCGCATTTACAACCCATTACTACAGCTCTACTATGGTGAAACTCCCCAAATATCCTGGTGTGTGTCTCCTGCTCCGCTCTACTCCAGCAGATGCTCAGACTGTGATGTATCCCTGCTGAAGTGATGACTGTGCTGCTGCTCCAGACTGATGATGCGCTGATCTGCTTCAGGAGATGAACAACATGAGCTCGG
>LR812535.1:62424507-62431472 GCA_903798195.1 Danio kyathit
AAACATCACTGTAGAGGCTTAATCTCAGTCTCATTTTAAAGAGGACAGACTTCAGAAACAAAACAGTGAAATAAAAACCTGAACCTGAAGCTCAAATATATATCAGAAAATGAGATTTAGTTTGGCTGCAGTACCAGAAATGACCTCCAGTTTACTTTGGTGACCACACGAGAGCGTCTCCTGTGCTTTGAGCAATATGAACTGTTTGTTTGTCATACTTTTCACTATATTTGTCAAATAGACATCAAGTTTGCGGATGTTTGAGTTGAATTTAGCCTCTAAAAACATCTAAAAAATAATTATACATGTGGATTGCTGTAGCAAAGTAATGCTTTACGACTGATGAGTATCTTTATTACAAATGAGTAACTGTTGCTCAGTAATGTCAGTCACCAGATATGAAAACTAGACATTTTAAGCCTTTAGATGATATATAGTTTGTCATGATTGCTTTATGTTTAGACTACAATATTATGGTTTATGAATGTAAGCATGAATGGTCAGTTAGAGAGTAAATGATCAGGAAATCTTCCCTCTGCAGCTGAACTAGTCCTTCAAGAACTCAAGAAGAGGTTATTGTAGGATATTAAAGGGTTAAACCGCTCACCCTTAATCTTCTTCTCCTTCTCGGTCAGTTTTTGGTCCGCCTGCAGAATGGCTTTAGAGTCTACAGATTTCAGCTTCAGAAACTCCTGTAAGACCACTTCAGCCTGTGCAAACAATCCCACAACACACACTAGATGACTCTAGCTGTGCTTACAGCTGATATTGTGCATTTTGGATTATGGCATGAAAATGCTTGATGGAAACACCAGGATCTGCATACACTTTGTAACGTACGCACGCAGCTGAGTAGGATAAACTGCTTCACAGACCTTGACTTCTTTCTTCGCCAGGTTGTTGTACTTCTTCACGATGTCCTCCAGGTCTCTGCAGAACACGTCGTAGCCTCCAGGTTTAGCGTAGAAGCCTTGCTTGTGCTTTTCCGTCATCGTGGCCGAGAGAGACAGCAGGAGATTCTCACATTTCCTCACTGAAGCCTGATCATTCTCACGCAGATACGCATCAAACAGCTTATTGATTTCCTCCTGAAAACACACAAACAGCCTTTAGATCTGTGCTAGTCTGAGACGGCACATGCAGACGGCGCACTATTCTGGACTGAGCCGTCCTCTGATTGGTTTAAATATACAGGATTTCTGGCAGTCCAATGCTCAGCAATGTTAACCAGTTTGATGGGATAATAAACCTGTGATGTTTATATTGACACAGAATTCTTAACTCTGCAAGACTCACATCATAATCTTTTGAAAAGACATCCAAGAGTTTGCTTGAGGAGTTTCAATGGAATCTAAAAGAGAGATTTGAACTAGTTTGCAGACTGGTACGGCATTAGACTGTCGTTATTTTTAAGGTTTTTGATTGACACCTTCAACATCTTCGTATTCAGGCAAAAATTAAAGATCAGAGGCAGACATGTCGGTCGGACATTGAGTCTGATGTTCAGTTCTGCAGAACAGCTTGCTGGAGTTAAAGAGTGGTCAGATCTCCTGGAAGCCGATGCTTTGTACTGTACCTCCAGGGCCTTCAGGTGTTTCCCATCGGTGTCTCTGAATGATCGGGCCATGAAGGTTTGTGTGGCGCTCTGACTGAGTCTCTGGTGCTCTGCGGAGACCTGCTCCAGCTCCAGAGGGAAGGCTTTCTTCTTCTCCTCCATTCCCCCCTGGTACACCTGCAGAGCCTCCTGCAGCGCCGCCTGGTTCTCTATCTGGGCCAGCGCCACCACTGCGTTCTCCAGACACGGCACCGCCCCGCTGGAGATGGTGTTCACGTACAGCTCCGCTAGATGACCCAGAACTGCAGGAGGGAGAGAGGCAAACACAACAGAAGGAGAGATCTCTGTGAACATGCCTTCAGATCATCACACCATTAGGTCGACCTCTGCAGAGTTTAGTTCCAGCCCTGCTTCAACATACTAAAGCTGTGGTCACAGTACAGGTTGAGCATGCGGAAATCTGAAGGATTAGGCTGGAAAAAGGTCAGAATAAAACAAAAGTGTTAGCGATCAATCTTCTATCCGTCTTACGCCGTTTCGTGGCACCGCAACACTCGATAAACCCTCTCTTCCATGTTAAAAGGAGTTTTGTGCTAACCATCTGCGACGGCGGTGGCACACAAAGTTTCTATATTCCATGACGCTGTGACAACAAGAGCACAAACGGCTATGACAGGTGACCTCAGGTACTGATTATGTGCTCTATTGAGTGCTAAATGCTACTGGTGTGAGTTGTTGCCTTTCTGAAAGCAACAGCAGACAGTTCACTTCAGATCTCCAAAATAAAATAAAGTCAGAACTGATTCAGTGTAAACCAGCAGCAGTCCCTCTCAGACTCTGTACTGTTAATAATGTTAAAGAGGTTAAACATGTCAGTATTAGATTATAGCCCTGTCCGCTGTGTTGGGAGTGCAGTGGCTGCTATGTAAACGAATGGCTATAGTATTTAGATGCTTCTGTCGTGTGTGTTTGGTGCAGACAGACAGATTGCCTGTTGCTGGAATCTTGTCATGGTGTGTGTAGTTAGGAAGCGGAGTCACGCAATCACGCGATGTGATTCCTCAGGTCAGAGTTCACCAAGCTGGAACCGCGGCTTTACCTGTACACTTCAATCTAACCCGAAAGACTAGATTACTTCGATCAGGTGTGTTAAATCAGGGTTAAAGCTCAACTCTGCAGGTCTGTGGTCAGCTCTGCTTCAGAATTACCTCTGCCGGTGACCGTGTGTCCGTCTTTCAGCCGCTTCACTTCACTCTTCTCATAGACACACCTGCAGAAGCGTTTGCTGACCTCCTGAAACTCAGGGCAAAGGTCAGCAGGACCCAGACGCTCCAGCATGGACATCTTCTCGGGCGTGGTTGGAAAGGGGAAAGTAAAGCAGGTTCTGGAGGGAAAGAAGTTCTTGATGCACTCCCGGGGAAGGTTGAACTCCATCACTTTTTTTGAAGTGCCTACAACAGAAGAACACATGCGGTAGAGCTGCTCAGATCAGGCGATCAATGAATATAATCTGCTGTTTTACTCAACTGAGCTCTATATAACAGACAGAAACTCCTCAGCACAGGCTGATCTAAAGGGTTAATGCTGACAACTGGTGATCAACAGCAAAAATAACACACTGACCCTCTTAATCCCAACAGGGAAAACCAGCAACACTCAAGAATCCATGATTATATGCTGACATGGCATCAATAAATGTGATTATAATGGAAATCAATGGGGCAAAACCAGCACCAACATCACACAAGGAGAGTCAATCTGATCAACACACAAGGCTTAATCTTATCAGAAGAGCTCATTGTGAAAGTGTTCATGAAGGATCTGCATTGCTGTTTACCATGTTTCAGCTTGAGAGCGAACTCCAGGTATTGATCCTCTGTTGCGTCTTCACCGTCGATCTTCAGCTCCAGGCTGAAGTCCCGCACCGCCCAGATGAAGCTCGGGAAGAACTTCACAAACTCGGTTGAATTATCCACATCTTCGTTTGGGGATTTGACCTTGATGCACTCTGTTAGTTCAGTGACATATCTGACCGCTTGCTCAGGGATAAACACAGCGACTGTCCAACTGATCAATCGGTATTCACTAAAGGCCATGAAGTGATCATCTTGATTGATATTAATGTGTTTTTCAGTACATTAGCACATATGTTATAGTTACAGCTACAGATGCACAGCGGCACGAACACAACAGCAAGAAGTCGAGGTCTTTATATCGGTTCGGGTCTGTATTTTAAATGGTCTGTCATGTCAGGATTGGGTCCCAATATACACAACACAGGCTCATTCTGAAAACGTAGCTCTATATACGTTTCTGGAGGCCGCAAATTATCTAGCCAGAGGTACGTATGGCTGCATTTCATCTTAAAAATGAACAACATGGGGGGGATATGTCGCCATTCCTTTTCGCGTTTACCAGCTGACCCATTACCTCTGTATGGACGGCTTTCCCGCTGTAACCAGTTTGTCCAAAGATAAACTAAATAAATAAAATAAAATAAATAAGTAAAAAACAGGGTGAGAATGTGGTAAAATCTGAAAACGTGGTAAAAATCAGACGAGGGCTTTTCTTTTTCTGGAATGCTTTTGAAAATTGTTGGTTGGTTTTAGGGAAGTGGGTGGGTTCATCAATAAAATTCGTTGGGTTTAGGGAAGGAGGAGGGTCAGCCGATTGGTCAGTCAGTCAGTCATTCAGTCAGTCAACAGCAGCCTCTGGTGGGTTTATGCGACAACAGCAGGCGTGAATGGCACTCGTAAGAGAAATTTGAGATCTCCAAAAGCGTACACTGCACCCTCTGGTGGATTTGCGAAAACAAAAACTGCAAAAAACGTACCCCCAGGGACGTATTTCGAGGTCTCCAGAAATGTATGTAGAGGTATGTTTTTAGAATGAGCCTGGGTTGAATATATATTATATACTATTATAGTAAATATTTTATATCCCAAGTCAATCATGCTCGGAGAACACCCCGTCCACCAGTGATCAGTCGGCCGCACTGTGCCTGTGTTATGTAACATTTAAAGTCAGGATGGGATGTCAGCAGGTAATAATGTGGTGAAAACATTACCTCAGCTGGAAGAAGCAGAGCTCGGGTTCATTTTCAGCAGTGGTCAGATAATGGAGCTTGACTGTAATACTAATGTGGCAGTCGTTGTCTTGGTGAGGTAAGCGTAGTGTAAACAGGGATATAATCAGATGTTTCTGTTTTTAGGACTCGTTTTCTGATATTCACGTAGTTGAAACACCGTCAGGGAGCAGCCGTCTGACAGTAGCTAAGACACAAAGGTCAATAGAAAACTCATTATTGGCAGTTTGTGTGGATATGTGCTGATTGGGTTCAGTCAGACCTCTGTCTCGAGCCGTGTTCAGGTTCACATCACTTGTATTTAAAGCATATCTCAGGTCTGTACGGGTTCCAGTGTAATTTTCAAATAGCCTAAGGGGTCCGAATCAGGGGATCAGGTCTATGCAGCACATTTACAGGTCTCTTTGGGCTCCGGTCTGAATTTTAGGACGCATGAAGACCTCTACCTACACTCAGGGTTTCTCAGCTCTTCTCTGCTTCTCAGATCTTAAGAGTTGAGACCAAATCAATCGTACAGACCAGCCGGCAGCTAGCTCTCTGCAACTCTCTCATGGTCACCCACTGAAGCTAAGCAGGACTCAGCCTTACTTTATCAATAGTTTGAACATTCGCCAGTTTCCCGCCTCCTGTTTCAGCCATGTTACAGTGATGCACCTGAATGTGATGTTTCTACTGCTGAAAGATGTGATGATGTTAAGCTTTAGATCCTGTCGATATATACAAGGGGTATGTTCAAAGAACAAACAGTCAAAACTGAATATCAGCATGACAGTAGGTGTACAGTTATTATCAGGGAAACACAAACTGGAACTAGAGCTAAACCCCAATCAATATTTTTGTGAAATGGTCGTCAGCTCATAAACTGTCCCTGCCACTTTCTCTTTCTGTTCTCCATTTCTGTTCTCTATTTCTGAGAAGTAAAAGTAAGCATGCTGTGTAATATATGAATGAACTATACTCATATGACAGTAAAACAATGCTCTGACTGTAATGCAGTGTATTAGAGTGTGTTCTTCAGGATACTGGAGCTCCTCGATGGCCTTGTTGTCGATGGTTCCTCGGCTGTTGAACACCAGAGTGCTGCTCAGCAGAACCGCCAGACTGAAGATGTTGGTGTCATGCTTCGAGTCACCCTGAGGAGGAAAACACTTTGAATAATGATCTGGAAACAGCCTTTAGTGTGTTTGCAGTTTACCTTCATTTCATATTTAGGGATGATTTTACTCAGACTAGTATGTGCCCTGTAATAAAACAACGAGAGCTCTGGAATCTGAAGAAAAGGCCCAGGATAGACTTTGGCACATTCTTGGCCTCTTCCCTGAACTTTCCTTCCCCTCTGGTATTGATAAATACTCAGGTGTGACTGGTAATGAGGTTTTGTTCACTATCTGTGATAACCTTTGATTAAATCCCAACAGATGAGTAACTCTTTAAGCCACTGGTTAACTTTAACAAAACAACCATTCATTGTTCCCCCAGGGTATTTAAAGATTGACTGTATCCAGACTCTCAAGCTCAACACTGTGTGTAATTTGGTCTTCCGTCTATACTCGTAGATTGATCTTTGAGTCATTGATGTTGTGCATTTCCTGAATTAGCTTTTATATTGGTCGATTCTGTAATTGGCATGATTCGTCTGGAAAATAAATGTTATCCTTTTTGATTAATTCTGCAGTCTCCCGAATTCATTGTATGCAGTATATTATGCGGAGTCTGCGCTTCCATTATGCTGTGACACGATTTTATCGATTTTTAAGGCTTCTTTGACTGTACGGAGCAGTGTGCCACGGCAGCATGAAGACCTTTTAATAATTTAATCACTGATATTAGCAAGTTGTGTGGAAATGACTAAATTAACTTCTCTTTAATACGAGTGAGCAGCAGGCAACCGGACTAATTGGGTATTAGTTAACCCTGCATCCTCTGACTAACTTCAGAGTGTCGAGATAATGTCCATGTGAAAGAAACGCAATCCCGGTGCGTGGAACTCTAAGCTAATGAACGTACAATTAAGAATTTCGGACCCAAGAAAACATTAAAATCTAAATTATATCAAAGCTAATAATGTGATCAGCTAAAACATGAACGGTAAAAGTGGAATTAACTGAATTGGAGCCAGATTAAATTATTCGTAAAGTCAGATTGAACTCAGAGTTGAAAACTAATTAAATAAATTCTAATAAATAACACAACTCTTTTCAGAAGCTCTAGGAAAGGCTTACATGCATTTGGCCTTCGACCATTCATCAGATTCCGTTGTTGGGCTGATAGAATGCAATCTTACACATGTAAAGATTAACAGTAATTCACTTCACCTGTCCACGT
>LR812535.1:62431972-62466967 GCA_903798195.1 Danio kyathit
AGCTGTGTGTCAGGCATACTGTACAGCTGAACTACAGAGGAAGAGTCGACACACACACACACACACACACACAGCTCAGCTGGAGCCAGACTGAAGACCACTGAAGCTGAAGGTAAGAAACGCTCAGAGAAACACACACTCCAGGCCAGAGTTTACAGGCAACCTCAGCGCGTCTGTACAGGCCTGGGCGACTTTACTCCGGCAAGATGATAACAAACTGTGTGTGTGTGCGTGTGTGCGTGTGTGTGTGTGTGCTCCAAATGTTCCCTGAATACCATTTAATATTTACCTAATAAATCAGGCAGAATGGAGGCAGGATGTGAAAGTGCTGTGTTCGCTGTGAGGGCTGAGTTTAGAGAGTCAGTACACACATCACTACAGCTGTGTGTGTGTGTGAGTGTGTGTGTGTTTACTGGATTTGGTGGTTCAGAAAGACAGTAATATGTGACATGTGTATGACCTAGCTATTAGAACACTGAGCTGGTTTATGAGGACATGTCTTGTGTTTTGTAATACATATTGCTTATAAAGCCTAATGACCGGGCTCATTCCCTCATCTTGACCTTCAGGATCTGCCACAGGTCTGCTGTGAGGCTTGTGTTTAGGGGTAGGGTCAGGTAATAAGCGGGTTATACTGTATTAAATGCATTACACCTGTGGGTTGGACATCTCCAGAGTCTGCGTTCGGCATGGACAGCCCCGTGTGCCTGATAGACACCGCCAGCGATGGGAAGCTGTGTGTGCAGCCGGCGGCGCTGCAGCTCCTCCAGAAGATCCAGCAGCCGGTGGTGGTGGTGGCCGTGGTGGGGCTCTACCGCACCGGGAAGTCCTACCTGATGAACCGGCTGGCGGGGAAACACAGCGGTCGGTCTCACACACACACACACACAGACACTAACACACACACACACACACACACACACACACACACACACACACACACACACACAGACACAGACACACACACACACACACACAGACACTAACACACACACACACACACACACACACACACACACACACACACACACACAGACACACAGCGCTGATGAGGCCTCCACAGTAAAGCTGATTATTGTGCTGTGTGTTTTCCCTCAGGGTTTGCGCTGGGCAGCACCATTGAGTCCCAGACCAAGGGCATCTGGATGTGGTGTGTTCCCCATCCCACTAAAGCAGAGACCACCCTGCTGCTGCTGGACACCGAGGGGCTCGGAGACGTGGACAAGGTGACACACTGAGGATGAACTCATTGTATAATATGTACCTAAACACTGATCAGGTCTGGGTTGTGATCTTTAACCCAGAATAAATCCGGTTCTGGAGTAAGCAGTGTAGTGTAAGCAGGCTTGGGAGGGTTACTTCAGCAGTGTATTACTCTACAGTTACAACCATTACAAATGTTTTCAACAACTTAATCAAGGCACCACAAGATAAAGTAATGTAATCTGATTACTTCTGGATTCCTTTAAATGACATATATAAATAAAGTCAGGGAAGACTTCTCAGACAGCACCAATGATTAATGTGTGTGTGTGTGTGTGTGTGTGTGTGTGTGTGTGTGTGTGTGCTCCCCAAATCTTCTGTCTCAGGGCGACTCAAAGCACGACACCATCATCTTCAGTCTGGCGGTTCTGCTGAGCAGCACTCTGGTGTTCAACAGCCGAGGAACCATCGACAACAAGGCCATCGAGGAGCTCCAGTATCCTGAAGATTGAACATCGCACTTATAATTTACCATTTACCAAACAGGAATCTAGATTTAATTGTTAGTTTTGACTCTTTTATCAGTAATGTTTCTGCTTCTGTGTATCTGCACTACATTTTCACAAGTAGACTGTAATGTTGAGCGTCCAGGCCTGAAGCACACCTCTAACAATGTACGCAGTGACACATAAAGCAAGAGCTGTGATTGGTCAGCTCGGTAGTGGTGATGAGTGTGGGTGGGGTGAGACTCATGTGGGCGGAGCGAGGCCGGTGGTGGGAGTGTTTATCAAGTGTGGAGTCCTGCAGAGGAGCTACAGAAGCTTCTGTAATTCTGTAGCTGTTTTCCGAGCAACACAAACAGAACGAACGCAGAATAATGAACGAACAAAGTATGAACGCACACGCAAACTACATGCAAGACGTGCATCATGGGCTAGGGTGATCACTCAATGCAGAAGTATAATTCAGCTTTAGTGTTTGAGAGATTGTAGAGGAGTTTCATGAAAACGTTGGAGATACACACTCAGTGTAATGTGGCCTTTGTGCTTCTCTCAGTTGTCCATTGTGGAAATTAGCTAGAATATCTCGGGTACGCTCACTCTTCTCCATTTAAACAGTCAGTTCTGTATACTGTAATGACGTTCAGCGTTTCCGTGACTGACACTGCACAGATATGTGACTGAGCTGACGGAGTATATCAAGGTCAAATCCCCTGATGAAGTTGTAGATGATTCCGAGTTTGTGAAGTTCTTCCCGAGCTTCATCTGGGCGGTGCGGGACTTCACCCTGGAGCTGAAGATCGACGGTAAAGACGCAACAGAAGATCAATACCTGGAGTTCGCTCTCAAGCTGAAAACAGGTAATGATTAAGCTCTGACTGGAGTGAGATGAACACGTGCTTTATCTGTTAGCCATGCCTGTCAGAAACACACACTCAATCCTCTCCATATGCACCAGACACTGTCTTAGACACACTTATATATATAAATCATTCATTCATTTTCCTTCGGCTTAGTCCCTTTGTTCATCAGGGGTCGCCACAGCGGAATGAACCACTAGCTATTCCAGCATATATTTTACACAACGGATGCCCTGCCAGCTGCAACCCAGTACTGGTAAACACCCATACACACTCATTCACACACACACACACACACACACACTCATACACTACGGATCATCAATTCCCCTATAGCGCATGTGTTTGCACTGTGGGGGAAACCGGAGCACCCGGAGGAAACCCACGCCAACACGGGGAGAACATGCAAACTCCACACAGAAACACCAACTGACCCAGCCGAGACTCAAACCAGCGATTTTTTTTGCTGTGAGGCCACAGTGCTGACCTCTGACCAGTGTGTGTGTGTGTGTGTGTGTGTGTGTGTGTGTGTGTCTTGTTCTTTTAAAGGAAACTCAGTCCAAGTGAAGAATTACAACCTCCCGAGAGAGTGCATCCGGAAATACTTCCCGTCCCGCAAGTGTTTCACCTTCCCTTTTCCGACCCATCCAGACAGAGTGTGTGACCTGGAGTCCCTGGACCCAGCGGAGATCTCTGACAGGTTTCTGGAGGTCAGCGATCACTTCTGCCAGTTCATCTATGAGCACAGCCCAGTGAAGCTCTTGAAGGACGGACACACGGTCACCGGCAGAGGTACACCACTGCTGCAGAACATTCTACACACTATCTGCCAGGGCAAGTGTGTCTGTGCTCCCAGCAGTACAGAGCTCTAATGCTTTAAAGACGGCATAAAATCAAAATTTAGGGAGGAGCTGTTAGTCAATTAGGGTGGGGCTAGTAGACCTTTAGGGAGGAGCTAGTAGTCATTTAGGGAGGGGCTATCAGACCTTTGGGGAGGATCTAGTTGTCATTTAGGGAGGGGCTATCAGACATTTAGGGAGGAGCTCTCAGTCGCTTTAAATGTAAATGAGATTGTGTTTTTTCAGAAGTGGGCGGGGCTACAGACGGCTATGTGTCCCCATAGCACAGATGTAAAACAGCAGTGTGTGTGTTGTGAGTGCTGGTCAGGTGTGTGTGTGTGCTTCAGTGTGAGTGTGTGCTTCATGCTTCTGTCAGTCTATGTCGCTCCTGTCTCTGTTCATCTAAAACTCCACATCTATAATCCTCTTAGTCTATGCTGACATTATCTTCAGCAGCTCAAACACTCTAATGGCTAATGGACAGACGGCTGCTTCTCACTCAGGGCTGCTGTTTATGCTAATGAGGGAGAGATGGGCACAAGTGGGCGGGGCTCTCCGCCTCTGATGACATGTACAAAGGGAGAATGTCAATCAAAGAGTTTCAGTCATCAAGTCTGATTAGAACAAATTCAGTTAATTCATGTTGAGCATTAGAGGCTGGAGATACTCACACACTGCTGACACACACACACACACACACACACACACACACACACACACACACACACACACACACACACACACACACACACTACTGGGGTTAAACTCCTCATTAAAGGGATTTCTGCATAATAGGACACATTTAAAGAAGCCTAGCATGAGTACTGTAGTCCATCTGTGCAGTCTATCTGTGACTTGTGTTTGCCTCTCTCCCTCCTGCAGTTCTGGGTCATCTAGCGGAGCTGTATGTGAACACCATCTCCAGCGGGGCGGTGCCGTGTCTGGAGAACGCAGTGGTGGCGCTGGCCCAGATAGAGAACCAGGCGGCACTGCAGGAGGCTCTGCAGGTGTACCAGGGGGGAATGGAGGAGAAGAAGAAAGCCTTCCCTCTGGAGCTGGAGGAAATCTCTCTGGAGCACCAGTGCTTCAGTCTGATGGCCAAACAAACCTTCATGATCCGCTGCTTCAGGGACACTGACGGCACACACCTGACGTCTTTAGAGGTGGAGGAACTAATGACTACAATAGATGCTTTTAAACCAGATCAAGCTGCAGTAATGCTTCTCTTACTCAGAGTTTTTCTCTTGTCCAAACATCTCAAAACTCTTAAATCAAGAAGCATTTTCTAGACAAGCACAACATATTGAGTTGTTTTCAGAAATAATGAGTCATGAAGAAATAATGAGTTTCTCCTTAAAACAAGCAGAATAATCTGCCAATGGGGGAAGAGGAATAATCCTGTCGAAGCGTAAAAGAGAATATTCTGCTTACCGCATTGGCAGATGATTTTGCTTGTGAAACGGTTGTATAAGCTCACATATTACTCCATAAAATACTCCTGGAATAAGAAGTTCTATACTTGACCATATTTGGATCGGTCGTGAATATTAATGAGCTACACTGTGACACACCTCACGTCTCTTCAGGGTGGAGCTGAATAACTGTGTAGTCTGTATATGCTGAAGTGAGTATGAGCATGTCTCGTGTTGCTCACTAATGCACAGTAAACAATCTGAGCCTCTCGTCTTCCCACACACAGTGAGTAAATATAAGCTGAAAAATAACCGAGGGAGGGAAATGACCACTGGTGTCTCACTGGGAAACGCTGTGTGTTATCAAACGCAGCCTGAGGCGTGAATATTAATGATCCCAGATCTGCATATCAGTTTGTGTTCTCCTGATGACGACTGCTCGTCAGGTCAGATAAACGACCTAAAGTACATGCTAATGATGAGGGCGTGGCCTGTGAGTCTGCTGTGTGTTCTGATTGGCCTGTTGGGTTTTACACTTGTGGAATTTACATGAGAATGAGGAAACGGTCATGTGTGAGGCTCACGGTGTGGCCATCTCCATATACTGAACACTGATTACTCCACTATAGCCAGATTTACTTTATAGGGCACCTTTAAAATAAGGAAAATTATCCGCCAAAGGGGTACGCAAAATAAACTTAATTCAAAGTGATTATTTTGCTAATTAATTAATTAACTAACCCCATTGTCACATTATTTAGCTTGTTTTAAGGAGAAACAAACTTCATTTGACTCATTATTTCTGAAAACAAGACTGTATGTTTTGCTTGTCTAGAAAATTTAAGAGTTTTGACATATTTGGACTAGAAACAGGACAGAAACTCCCAGTATGAGAGGTGTTTTTGCAGTGTTAGTTTGGTGAAACAGCTCTGGGGTTGTGTTTGTTTTCTCCTGTTAGAGTTGTGAAATCTGGCAGATTCTAAGGCTCTGTTCATGGTGTTTTTGTGCTGTTTCAGGAGGCCATCGGTCAGGAGTTTGATCGCTATCTGTGGGACAATGAGAAGGCTTCAGAAGTCAAATGTGAAAATCTTCTATCGGTTCTGTCTGAGTCGATGACAGAGAGGATCAGCGAAGGGTTCTACGCCAGGAGCGGAGGCTACGACCTGTTCTGCTGCGACCTGGAGGACACTGTCAGTCAGTACAACACACTGGCCTATAAAGAAGTCAAGGTAACACAGACACTCATTTACATACGCTCATTACATAAACATAATTAACATAAAACTATAATATATATACACAATTATGACAGTGATGAATGGAGTTTATTATTGGTCCAGTGCTACACAATAGTATGTATTCTGATCCAGTTCAGCTTTGGTTCAGCTATGAAGAAGAAACGCTAAACTATTTATTATTATTATTGACGTTTGTGAACACCAGCACCTTCAAATCATTTTAAATAGAAAATATTATTTTGACCAAATCTCATATCAGTCTAGAGAAGAGCAGTGCTGCATCCATCGCTTCTCTGAAAGATACAGCTTTTCAGCTCACTTCTGCTTATTCCATGTTTATGAGGGGCGCCACAGCGGAATGAACCGCCAATTACTCTGCTATATGTTTAAACATTTGGACAAGTTACTTCCAAAATGTAATACCTTATTACTGCGGGGCAAAGATTGATCGCGGTTAATCACATCCAAAATAAAAGTTTGTTTTGACACACTTATATTTTTATTATATGTAAATATATATATACACACATGCATGCATATATTAGAGGAAATGTTTAATTATAATTAGATGTAAAGTATATATGTATATGATATAAATTATATGTAAATTTAAATAACTGTGACAAAATTGTCATGTATAGTTTTGTTTCTGTCACATATACGTACTCAATATATATAATACACACACATACAGTATATTATGTCAAGACAAACTTTTATTTTGGATGCGATCAGTCTTTGCCCAGCACTATACGCTATATATTACTAGTACTGTCTTTTATTGTAATTAGTTTTATTACAATATTACTGTCTCTGGGGTGTAATAAATGTAATGACCCACGACAGTCCGACTCTTTACCTGTAAATAACTCTTAAGTGTATGAAATATTATTAGACGCCACCAATGGAACTCTGTCATAGTTATGTTTACAATAGTGGTGATCACATTATTGTATATATATATTGAGTATGAAGCCATAACAGGAAGTGCTTTCAGCTGTTGATATTTTCATCATTGTTTGTGTGTGTGTGTGTGTGTGTGTGTGTGTGTGTGTGTGTGTGTGTGGTGTGTGTGTGTGTGTGTGTGTGTGTGTGTGTGTGTGTGTACGTGTTTTTTGTGACATATCAGGACACAAATCTGTATAATGACATGGGTATGACACAGGTATTACTAAAAGCAGGTGAAATATGAGGACATTGGTGACGTCCTCACTTCTCCAAAAGCTTCTAAATCACACAGGATGAGTTTGTTCAGGGAGTAAGCTGTACACTGTCTCCTGTGATGGTTGGGTTTAGGGGTAGGGTGGGGTGAGGGCAATATAATATACGGTTTGATCTGTATAAAATGAATGGAAGCCTATGTAATGGACCCACTTTTCACAAAAACAAACATGTGTGTGTGTGTGTGTGTGTGTGTTTCTCCACAGATTGCTGAGGTGTTGGAGAAGTTTCTTCAGCAGAAGGCTGCAGTTTCCACTGCCATCCTGCAGGCGGATGATAAACTAACAGAAAACGATAGGAGGATTTGTGGTGAGAGCTGCGTTCCAGCAGACACACTGATACAGACCTACTGTTTACACAACCTCAAATCAGATAAAGTTGTGACAGTATGGAAATGCAAATAAGAAAAGAAAGTATTGATTTCTAAATTTACTTTGACTTGTGTTTCATTACAGACAACGCAACAAACATTATTATTGTATTCCTCATCAATATTATTGTTTGTTTCTAATTAAACACCTATTCCAATGTTGGTTCCTGCAGCACATTTCAATAAAGCTGTATCAGTAAAGCGTTTCCCACTGTGTAATGCTGCCGTTACTGTTCACAACACTTAAAGACGTTTAGGGACTGAAGACACCAAGTGATGAAGTGTTTCAGGGGTCATTCTGTCTCATTCTTCCTGCAAACAGTCTTAAGGTGGCCAACAGTACGGGCTCTTCATGCCACACATTCTCTATTGGAGACAGGTCAGGACTGCAGGCAGGCCAGTCCAGTATCTGTCTCCTCTTCCTCTGCAGCAGGACTCTGTAATGTGCTGAATGTGGTTCTGCATCGTCTTGTTGAACTCTGCAGGGCGTCTCTGGAGAAGAAGGTAGCATATTGAGCTCCAGAATCTCTCTGTACTGTTCAGCATTAATGGAGCATCACAGAAGGGCAAGTTACCTTTGCCAAGGGCACCGACACAACCCCAGACCATGACAGAGCCTGGCTTCTGGACTTGTTGCTGGTAACAGTCTGGATGATCCTTTTCTTCTTTGGTCTGGAGCACACGGCGTCCATTTCTCCCCAAAACACCTGAAACACTGCTTCATCTGAGCACAGTACACGTCTCCACTGTGTGATGCTCCATCCCAGATGCCTTCTGGACACTGTTAACATAGGGCTTCCTTTTGGCTCAGTACAGTTCTGACTGGCGTTTGTGGTTGTATCTCTGTATTGTGGTACTTGACAAAGGTTTACCGCAGTAGTGCTGAGTCCATGTGGTGATCTGGCTTATAGATGAATAAGGTTGCAAGAACTAAAATTGGATTAAGTGTACAATAATAATGATGAGGAACACATTAAATAATGATTGTTCTATTGTCTGTAATGAAATACAAGTTAAAGAGCTGACTATATAGACTCTCCTCCATCTATTATAAATGTGTGTGTGTGTGTGTGTGTGTGTGTGTGTGTGTGTGTGTGTGCGCAGAGGAGCGTGAGCGAGCAGTTCTCCTGGAGCAGCAGGTGGAGGTGCAGGAGCAGACACGGCTGCAGCTGGAGCAGCAGATGGAGACTCAGCAGCGCAATAATGAAGAGCAGATCCAGCAGATGCTGCAGCAGATGCAGACGGAGCTCAGCCTGCAGCAGACACACATGCAGCGAGCGCTGGACTGCAAGCTGAAGGAGCAGGCGCATATGCTGCAGCAGGGCTTCCAGGAGCAGGCGCACCGCATGGGCACGGAGATCCAGCAGCTGCAGAGCAGGAACCGGGACCTGGAGGACCGCAGAAACCAGGAGCTGGCCCAGATGATGGAGGCGCAGGAGCAGAGGAACAATGAGAGGATGGAGATCCTGAGACAGCAGCACCAGCAGCAAATCCAGGCCATCAACAGCAGACCCAGACCTGCCTCTCGATCCTGCAGCATACAGTGAAGAACAAACACATAAACACACATACACACACACACACACACACACACACACACACACACACACACACACACACATACAGTGAAGAACACACACACATACAGTAAAGAACAAACACATACACACACACACACACACACACACAATCACACACACACACACACACACACACACACACACTCACACACCACACACACACACACACACACACACACTCACACACACACATACAGTAAAGAACAAACACATACACACACATAATGTGAGGAATACACACACATACACTAGTGCTCTGCAGTAAATCATCAGCGCATCTGTATATTGATGGATTTCACATTACATTGAGTTGAACTGCAAATTGCTTTTTTAACTGAGAGTTTCTAGTCCAAATATACAAACATTCTTATATCTTCTTAAATCCTGTCTCCACTGTCTGGCTTGGTTTGGGTCTTGTGTTTCTGCGCATGGATGGATTTGCTCTTCAGTGTTTGGACTTTCAGCAGTGAAGATTAAACCACACTGAACTGAACTTAACTGAGCTCTGAACACTGGACTGACACAGCTTCAGTTTACTAGAGCTTCTGTGTTCAGCTGCTGCCACATAATCTACAGTGTAGAGGAGCTGGAGAAACACAGATGAAGAGTTTTCCCTTACAACAAGCAGAGTAATCTGCCATGGGGGAAGAGACATATTCTCATTTCCAGGGGTGTAGATTTGGCATCGACAGATGTGACGTGTCCCCAGCGATATCCAGCAGCTACTGAGATGTCCCACCAATACCTGAATCTCCATCAAAATAAAGCATTGCTCCTCAACCCTTAGTCAGTCTTGCTCAGACTGACGGCTGAAGGAGCTTTGGCACTTTGAATGGGCAAGCCCCGCCCACTATATTACTGACAGGTTAGCCAACCAATCATCTTTCCTTTTTTTTGTGTTGAGTCGAGTATATTTTTGACAGTCTCAAATCTGTTACTGGGGCACGTTTCCTCACCGATACGGTGTCGTGCACACACACTATATGTATCCATTGCACACGACACAGTATCACATGCACACCACACAGAGCTTCAATACAATGCTTCAAAGCTTCACACAATACTTCATTACTATTATTATTTGCACATGTCCCTTTAAGGGCTTCGTAAATTACAGATGTGTGATTTAAATGAATTAAAGTGAGGATCTCACAGCTCCCCCTTGTGTTTGAAGAGCGCAATCGCCTGTTAAACACAAAGCAGATCTGCTCAGGCATTGTGTGTGTGGACCTGGAGAAATTCAGAAGCTGACACACACTCTACAGCACAGACGTCAAAGCCAGTTCCTGGAGGGCCGCAGCTCTGCACAGTTTAGTTCCAACCCTGCTTCATCACACTTACCCTAGGTTTCAGACAGAACTGAAGGACTTAATTAGTTTGATCAGGTGTGTTTAATTAGAGTTGGAACTAAACTGTGCAGAGCTGTGGCCCTCGAGGAACAGAGTTTGACACCTGTGCTCTACAGTAATAATGAATATAGTTACTGATGCAGCAGCAACAGCACACAATGGGGGAACGTGTGCAATGTGTATTCATGTATATTTCTATTTTGTATTATTTTAAAAGCTGTTTTTAATTCTCTGCTGTTTATGTAAAGCTCTCTGCTTTAGTGTGGTGTATGAAATCAGCTCTATAAATAAACTGAGCAGAGCTCTAGCTGCTTAATTAGGCCTACTACACTACTGCTATGGTCATACGGTGGTACTTGGAGAGACAAGTTTGAGAACCACTGATATAAAGCTCTGCTGCCCGCTGCACATTTCACTACTGAATTAATTCAAAACGTGACGTTGTCTGCACTTTTATTTCTTCTCTTTTATCTTCCCCTTGTTTGTGGATGGTCATTTTAGAATGTCTTTATTATCAGTTCATAGTTCATATAGTTTTTATCATATCAATAAAACATCATGTTTTTGTGCTCAATTAAAGTTTAGCATATTAGACCAAACCCTTTTAGTCATTTTTACTTTCAGCACATC
Source organism: Danio kyathit (assembly GCA_903798195.1). Lineage (NCBI taxonomy): Eukaryota > Metazoa > Chordata > Actinopteri > Cypriniformes > Danionidae > Danio > Danio kyathit. The sequence continues at coordinate 62,443,175 of LR812535.1, forward strand.
ATTGTACAACACGTAGTTCACCTAAAGCTAATGTAGTTCTCAATGCACTCTAGAGTCACAACATTATATTTATTTATTTCTGAATCGAGTATGCTGTGAGCGGGTCTTTTATTTTGGTGCGTGACGTCACAAGGCTGCGCCGCGATCCTGTGTGTTGTGGTCTGGTAGAAGGTGAGAGTTTTATACTTATTTACTCACTTTACATCGACGCGTTGTGTTTTTAAGAGATGCGAAGTGGACTGTAACCCTTACATCGCGCTGTCTAACCGTAATGCGCGTCATTATGAGAGTAAAAAAGTGCACAAGAGTAGCCGAACTGAGATACAGTGTCTCCTTTCTTCCACTAAACAACTTTGTAGTAAACACTATGTCAGTCACTGTTAAGAGAAGAAGAGGAAAACCGAGCTGTTAAAGTCAGCAGAATGAAATGATCTGCGATCAACTGAGTGTTTTGAGTCAGTGTAAATGACTGTAAAGCAAACATTATTCAGTAAGAGTCCTGTAGAGTCTGATGGTGAGTGTGTGCTGCTGTCGCAGAGCTGATGGAGAGATTAATGAGTGTGCTGCTGTCTGTAAGAGCTGATGGAGAGATTATTCCTCTGTTTTACTGATGATTCTCCTCTTCAGATGGCCTGTATTAAGCAGGAGAATGAAGGGATCCAGATTGTGGACGTGTTTACACTCAGAGAGCAACACACTGGTGGGTATTCATCCTCTCTGTACACTATAAAGGCCTGATTCACTCACTCGACGCTGGGTTTCCATCAGCCGTCACCCTTGTTTTTCACATAAGAGTTTCACATGTGTCCTGAATTCCGAACTTAATTCAATTTTATTCAATTTTAGCCAAACAACCCTGCTGCGTGATGTAAACTGTAGTTTAATAATGTTAAAATATATTTAACTGCTGGTTGAAAAGTGAGGAAGGAATAAAATGGCATGAAAAACAGCATAATGACAGGCAAAACATGTGAACCCACATACAAACACTAGAGTCATTTACAGCAAATACTGCAGAACCGTAATATAGTAAAGTGTATTCTCCAATCCTTAGTTAATGAATGCTGCAGCACACTAGTGTTAACTGTAGTAAACTGATCCACTCTAATAAATACTGTTGTATAATATACCCTATAGTTGTAGAAAACTACAGCGTTGGGTTATTTGTTTATATTACTGTAGTTATTGTGTCACCATAGCAACTGCAGCATCACCACAGCAGATTAATTCAAATATTTGAGCTGGAAAACATCTCATATATTCTAATAACAATAAATATAGCATATATCAGAATATTATTCTGCTTCTCGCATGTTTTAAACATCTTTTCTGATACGATTTAGAAAATCAGACAATATAATAATAATAATAATAAATTGTGGAATAAATGATTTATTTAAATAGAGCCCTCAACACACCTTGCATGCCTTTATATATATATATATATATATATATATGTGTGTGTGTGTTGACTACATGTAAAGGACTTTTTCTTTTATACATCTTAAAATATCAAATGAGTGTTCATTTATCTGTGATTATTTTTCTCCTTTTATTTTGTCGAATGTTTTATTAATAATGTAGAAATATAAAATGAATATTAATGAACTATAAAATACTTTAAAAGCTAATGATTACTGGCCCAACATAAAACATTACTAAATAAAAAGCTAAATGTAATCAATTCTCGTCTCTCTCTTGATGGTAATATTTTTTCATCATTTGGATGAGTGCCGTATTACAGTAAACAAAGCATTTACCAGCACAGAATAGATGATGGATTCATTAACTGTCATCAGATACTTTACCTGTGCTTCAGTACACCTGCATGTGTTTCCTCCCTCTGAGACCGCACCAGCAGACCCTGCTGTTCAGTGCTAATGGATGGAGGATTTATGGACAGCTGTGTTAAACTCAGCATGAACTCACACTACCTCAATTTACTTAACTAATAATTAATCATTTAAATAAGTGTCTAAAAATACATTTTTAATAATATAAGATTTTGAGTTGTCAATGTTGTGATTTTACAACGGCGTAAAAGATTAAAAGAGCAGGATTCATCTGTGCACCTTTCATATTACATCAATTCTGCTTCTCACATGTTTTAAACATCTTTTCTGATACGATTTAGAAAATCAGACAATATAATAATTAATAAATTGTGGAATAAATTATTTATTTTAATAGAGCCCTCAATACACCTTGCGTGCCTCTCTGCAATGCCGCTGTTGTGCCTCAGCAGGTTAGTGCCGCTTGCAGTAGAATGCTTTAAATCAGAGGTCACCAGACTCCTGCACACTCACCTGGACCTTTCACACATGCCTAGTCAGAGATTGATTATCTGGTTCAGGTGTGTTTGACTGGGATTAGAGCTAAACTCTGCAGGACTCCAGTGCTCCAGGACCGAGCGTGGTGACCCCTGCTGTGAATGTGTTGATTTCTGTGGGTTTGTGTCAGTGGTTCTCCACTCCATCCTCATCACACCTGATTAACAGCTGATTCAGGTCATTAGCAGCATCATCAGCCGAACCTAGACTTAATAAGAGAGAGAGATGTTAAATCCACAAGACTGAGCTGGAGACACTGGTTTCTCTCATTACACTGGGGCTGCGTCTGAATTGCAGTAGGTACTGCATCTGAATTTACAACTCGATCATAAAAAAGTGCTTTCTATACAGTATGGTATACAGCGGTGCATCATGGGATAGCGTAGCGTGCATCGGATGCACACTTCAGAATCTCACCGGAAGTAGTAGGTCATCCAGGTACTTCTCACATACTGTTTTTTTAATTCTATGAATTCGGACATACTTCTGGGCTCGCATACTGTTTTTAGCGTACTATATAGTATGGAAGTATGTGATTTCAGATGCAGCCTGAGATTAACACATATCTGTCTGCTATTGCTTTAGACTTGATGGGGCTGAAGGAAGAGAATGAAGATCTGAATGAAGAGGAAGGCCTGAATGACACACATCAAGATGCTATTACTGAGGACAAATACTCACAAACTGAAAATATCTCACAACTAAGAGCTTACAAGACTGAAACTAGAAGTCTGTTCGTCTGCCAGCAATGTGGAAAGACTTTCAGTACAGAGAGAAAACTTAAAGTCCACATGAAGATCCACAGAGAGAAGCCTTTTACCTGCGCTCACTGTGGAAAGAGTTTTGGCGTGAAAGGAAAGCTGGAGATCCACATGAGGACACACACTGCAGAGAAGCCATACTCCTGCCAGCAGTGCGCCAAGAGCTTCAGCACACAGAGGAATCTCAGCGAACATGTGCGTAAGCATTCTGGAGAGAAGCCCTTTACCTGTGACGAGTGTGGGAAGAGTTTCAGTATGAAGAGAAACTTCAGTGTCCACGTGAAGAACCACTGCGGAGAGAAGCCGTTCAGCTGTGATGAGTGTGGGAAGACTTTCAGCCAACTACGAAAGCTCGAAGCCCACACCAGAACTCACACAGAAGAGAAGCACGACTGCCCCGAGTGCGGGAAGAGTTTCGGGAAGAGAGGAAACCTGAAGACGCACATGAAAATTCACTCAGAGAAGAAGCTGTTCGCCTGCCAGCAGTGTGAGAAGAGTTTTCGTAAGAAACTAAAGCTGGAGATCCACATGAGGACGCACACAGGAGAGAAGCCCTACTCCTGCCAGCAGTGTGACAAGAGCTTCTCACGCAAAGACAGTCTGAAGAGCCACATGCTGATTCACTCGGAGGAGAAGCGCTTCATCTGTGAGCACTGTGGGATGGCTTTCTCCCGTTCGGCCCGGCTGAAGCTCCACATGGACACACACGTCGCTGAAAACTCCACCAGCTGCCCACAGTGCGGGAAGAGTTTCTCCCATCCCAACGGTCTTAAGCTCCACATGAGCACACACAGCGGAGAGAAGCCCTTCAGGTGTGATCAATGCGGGAAGAGTTTCCTACATTCAGCAAATCTCAAAACCCACATGAGCGTTCACACCGGAGAGAAGCCGTTCACCTGCACTCAGTGTGGGAAGAGTTTCACAAACCGAGGAACCTTCTACACTCACATGAGGAGCCACAGCGGAGAGAAGCCGTACTCCTGCAACCTGTGTGGGAAAACCTGGAATCAGAAAACCAATCTGAAGATCCACATGAGGGTCCACACGGGAGAGAAGCCCTTCAGGTGCGATCAGTGCGGGAAACGCTTCACTCGAAAGGAGAGCCTTAAGAAGCACACCAGAGCTAACTGCTTCATGTCTTCTGCATGAACACACGTGAACAGCACATTCTGATGTTAATAACAGGAGTCATTATGTGCCCAGTGGTGGAAGACTGAGGCTAATAAAGAAACTCTTTCCACGGTTATCGTTGACAAACTCAGACTGCTTTAAATTGTAAATCTATTTTTTATTGGCTGGAGATGTCTGATGTCAGATCGTGGTGAATCAATAAAATTGTTGTATTCACTAAAGAGATACTTTTGTCCAAAGCTACACATATGGCTGCATGATTAATCGAAACACAGCTCGTGATCTCGATTCGACCCCCCACACGATCTTAAACCAGCATCTCTGCTATTCAGCCAAGAACTATACAGGAGGCCGCTCAGGTCTTCATATTGTTTTATATATGTTGCTCAGCAATGTGGACACCTCCAAATGACTTTGAAAGAGTCACATACTGTATTTATAAGGTATAATACACCCAAAAGTGTCATTTCTTTCTTCATGTAATGTCCTATTCACGGTCACGTAATCACACATGAGCTGACTGTGAGCTGAATGAAGTCTACTTTACTCAACAGAACCTGCATAGGCTGTGAATACCAGGTAATATAGTTGTGGAAGTAGGATTTGCATGTATGTTTGTTTTTCTCAGCAATGGCATTGCTTTTATTTTCTTGAGGAACGACAACCAAGTAGCAGATAAACATATATAATTTAAATATATATGGTCATTATACTGTAGCATTGCAATTGCATTAAATGGTGGCCGAAGACTTTTGCCCAATACCATGAAAAAAAAAAAAAAGAATTTGCCGTAGTTCCCATTACATTTTACACTTCCATTTGATGACACTTTGAGTTAGTGATAACGTTCACAAACTAAATATAATCAGTGTGTAGTCATACTAAAACCCCAAACATTTCAAATAACTGCTTTGAGTAAAAGAGGTTTCGTTCCAGCACATCTGTCTGTGACTCACGTGATGTGTTGCATTAATTGATTTGATTGTTGAGGTGTGTTTAATTAGGCTATGAAAAACTCTGTAGGACAATGGGCCTTCATGAAGATGAACACTGCTTGCCCAAGCTCCCTTATGTTTTGCATTTATTGCAAAGAGTAACATTGCATGGCTTTGCTATTTATTTCATACCTTCATGTGATTAGTTTGTCCCATATACAACATTTCAGACAGGTTAGACATCATCTTAAAAGTAAATTTTCTTAGACAGCAATTGTCTTTTTCAGAAATCACAAAGATATTTGCAGATGGAAGAAGCTTTTACCCAAAGTGACATATTGCATTTATTACAGGGAGCCCCAAGACCCCTGGAGAAAAGAACCTCACTCAAGGAGATATGAATACTGAGAGCTGTGGAGACTGAACCAGCGACAGTCTGCTTAAAAGATCAGTGGTGTAGCCCAGTACTAAAGTAAGTAAATGTCAAAAAGAAATTAACTAAAAATCTGACAAGAAATAACACTGAAAACTACAACAGTAAATCATTTGTGTAGTCGGGGCCATACGCACGTAAACTCTGTATGCCTACTTTTTTATCTTTTGGCGCATTTCCCCACCCCTGACGACCGCAGCAGCTGTGGGAACATTACATGAGTTTTTTTTAAGAAAGCTGGAGACCTGTAACCACTGACTTCCATAGTATTTGTTTTTCCTTTCGTTGGAAGCGTTACAGGTTACTGATGTTAAATAAATAAATATTACTAATGATTAGAAAGAAAGAAACATTGACTTTCGTTGATTTAAAACCCACTTTAAAAATTTGGGTTGGGTGGGTAATAGTACACCACCTTTTTTAGGACTACACTGCTGCTGCTGATGATGATGATGATGATGATGATGATGATGAGTGTGAGCCGTCTGTCTGCTCACTCGCAGAGTCGCAGCATGCTCTCTCATTGAGTGTGTTATTCGACCTGACTAAGGTCATTTTTATTCCTCAATATATTTCGTAAAAGCCAATTAAGCAAGGTAAAAAGTAACTGAAATAATATCACTTATTTTTAACAGTAATGCGCTACGTTACGCGTTACTTTGGAAAAGTAATATTACATAACGTGCGTCACTTATAATGCGTTACCCCCAACACTGTTCATAACCTCCAGACAGAATTTGAATAATAATGGAACGGTCAGAAACCACGACACGAGTTCACCGAGTTTGTACACCTTTTACAGTAAGGAAAGCTGGATGAGCAGTGGTAAAAGTGTGCTGTGTGCTTCTGACTCACAGTAACGCTGGAGTTCCCTCAGATCTGCTCTGCTCTCGCCGCTCTGCTGCTCGGACTCTTCACTCCTCTGCTTTGTGTTTTTGCTCTCAGAGTTTCCGGAAGCTGATCGATGCCTCGGAGGAGTCCAGCAGTCAGATGATCACACACACACACACACACGTACGGCCATCGCTACACACAGAACACTCACATCATCACACAGCTGTTCACAGACCTGCGCCGCTACACCGGTGTGTCTGTGTCTCTCTGACCATCCCTCTGTGCATGTGTGCGCGTGTGTGTGTGTGTGTGTCTGTGTCTCTGACCATCCCTGTGCGTGCGTGTGTGTGTGTGCAGGGGGCAGAGTGAGTCTGGGGGAGGTTCTGGATGATTTCTGGGCCGGTCTGCTGGAGTGTGTGTTCTCTCTGCTGAACCCGCAGTACGAGTTCCCGGAGGATTATCTGGAGTGTGTGAGCAAACACTCAGAGCAGCTGCTGCCATTCGGGGACCGGCCGCACAAACTGCACACACAGGTGAACTCATCAACACACACACACACATACACATCTGCATTTCTGTAGCGCATTGACACCTGCTGGACGAGTGTGTATTCGCAGAGCTGGATTAGATGATCAGGTGTATGTGTGAGATTGTGTTGATTAGATGATCAGGTGTGTGATTGTGCTGGAGCTGAACTCTGCGTGTGTGTGTGTGTGTGTGTGTGTGTGTGTGTGTTACTGGACTCACCTGCGGCTCCAAGGCAAACTGGCCTGTCTGCCGAGCGCGGATCACACAGTCTCACACACTGCGCTACACAACCCCGCTATTGATCACACTATTCTCAAGTTCGTCATCAGAGCTCGTTTACAAACACTCCCTACAAAGTATAATCTGTCCGTGTGGTACCCGAAACACCATGAGCCCTTCTGTCTACTGCATAGCGACAGGATGGTGGAATCAACAGCACACATAATGAACGGCTGTCCCGCGTTCAAAGGCCTTTACATCGCACGTCATGATCGCATTGTGAACATTACAGCTAAAGAGGTGAACAGAGTCAGTGTGCACAGTGCACTATACATTAACAAGACTGTACGAATGAACTGGTTTCCATCATTGAACAGTAATGCACATGTTTTGAGTACTGTCATTAGAGATTTCCCAAACACTCCTGATATTGTTGTTGTGGATGAAGTCTTGAAGAATACTCTGATTATGGAAGTAGGCTGCTGTTTTGACGTCTACATGGATCTGTGCTATTCAGAAAAAATGCTAAAATATCAACCATTAGTAAATGCTCTGAAACTGTGTGGCTACAGCATAAAGCTAGTTGTTTTAATTTACGGTAGCCTTGGACACGTTCATAAACTGTGTGTGAGAGGATTACAAATTGCTGGACTCAGTAAGAAAGACTCTAAACAAATAGCTAAATACTGCTCTGTGTCTGCTATAATAGGCAGTCTGCATGTGTGGAGAAGACGATGCCATCTCTATCCTTAATCCAGCTATTCACTAATGCGAGCAGAATTGATTGAGTGTTTTTAATACTGTCATGTAAAAAGAAATTCACTGAGTGTATTCACTGCTTGTACTGTGGAACATAATGGGCTCTTTATTATTATTTGGATGCTGTGTTGCTTTAATTAGTATTAGTCATTCCAAATAAATTAATTAAATGTGTGTGTGTGTGTGTGTGTGTGTGTGTATGTGTGTGTGTGTGTGTGTGTGTGTGTGTGTGTGAGTGTGTGTGTGTGTGTGTGTGTGTGTGTGTGTGTGTGTGTGTGTGTGTGTGTGTGTGTGTGTGTGTGTGTGTGTGTGAGTGTGTGTGTGTGTGTGTCTCAGGTGTCGATAGCGTTCACAGCTGCACTGGTTCAGGCTCTAGCGGCCGGCAGAGCAATCGTCAGCAAGGTCACACAGGTGATCAGTGATGTTCAGTCAACTCATCAATCCCACAATTCTCACCTGTTCACTTCTGCATTATTAACCCATTAATGACAGTGATGATGATCGATATGAAGAGTTTTACATGTCATCAAACACACTCATCAGTTAATGAAGCATTACTGTGTTTCATCATCGACTGTAAAACACACACAGCCCAGATCATCACTATCATCATCATCATCATCATCATCACCTTCATTACCATGTTCTGGAAAGTGTTGTGTTTGTGTATGATCACTTCAGTGGTTTGATCTGTGTTCTCCAGCTGCAGCAGAGCAGAACCGGCGTCACACAACACTGCTGATCTCTTCAGTGTAGTGCCTCCAGAACCAACCCGAGCCTCAGAGCAGGAGAGCATGCTGCAAACGTTTACAGTGTGTTAGTGATGCTGTAATGTGTGTGTGTGTGTGTGTGTGTGTGTGTGTGTGTGTGTGTGTGCAGGTGAGCTGGAGCCCAGTAGTGGCTCAGGGGGTGGAGCTAGCAAGCGGTTCAGTGATGATTGGCTAGGATACACATCATTCTCTCCACCAAGAAATACTCCTGTAGACAAGCCACTCCGCACACATGGCAGACCCCGCCCCAATGACAAGCTCCGCCCTCAATACACGCCCATTAATAAAAGGAACAGACTAAACAGACAAAGCCAATCAGACACGCTCAGTCTTTCCCCTCCTCTGCCTCTGATGTTCTGCTTTTCTCTCTGTCTGTTTTTGTAACACACACACACACACACACATAGACAATCACATGCACAGACGCATACAAGCACAGGCGCACACACACACACACACACACACACACACACACACACACACACACACACACACACACACACACACACACACACACACACACACACAAGCAAGTGATCTCCTGTAAACGGGGTTCTTCTGTTCTTCAAGCGGTGCTGTTTCCTGTGTTCTGACTCTGCTGTCGAGTGTCATCTGATGTTCATGAGGAGCGTCTGATCTCCACTATATGATGTCAGTGTAATATTGAATGTACTGTTGTAAATTGGTTGTACTGAACTTACTTATGACTATTTATTATTCATTTAGCCTTATGTAAAGCGTTTCTGTATGTTTAAGAACAATGACTGACAGGAGTAAAATCCCTCCAGACTAAAGAGCTGATTATCTGCTGTACTCAGTGTGTGTGTGTGTGTGTGTGTGTGGTGGGTTATTGCAGTAGTTTATGTGTGATCAGACTATTATCCCTCAGTGCACACAGAGTGAGTATATTTTATTATATGGAACTTGTACAATTTTAATCTCGTTAATCATCAAACACCCTTGAGGTATGAGTTAGTCTATTTTTACTCTGACATGATCTCTTCATAACTTGCTCTATCATCTTTTGCATATTACAACCATGAATCAGATTGCAAGTGGAGAATTGATAGTGACTGTACAGATTGTAAGGAACCCCACTGAATCAGCTATACTTCACAAAACGGTAACCCCACAGAAATATTTTTTATCAGTAATGACAGTTTTTTGTTCAACACTTATTCTACACAATATACAGATTAAAATGCCGAAAAAATGAAACCAAAACAATAAAAAACGGCCGAGATATAAAGGATTAAACCTGATCTAAAGCACATCCAGCTGAGGACAAACAGGATTGGTCTAAAAACACGAATACTAATGAGTCATTCGCATCTGCTCTATTCTCTAATAAAACGTGATTTTAAAGGGCTTTATAAGCTGAAATATGATGATTAAAGTATAGAAAAGCAACCTAGACATCAGATTCTCAAATACTGAATGATAAAATACAAACAAACACATGATGATGGGAAAAGTCACCATGATGGAGAATGTTGTCTCTCAGCACCTGCTCATTGGTCTCAGACTCTTCTGACCCTTAGGGGTAATGCTCCCAGCGGTTATCCTTGGTAAGGATGATGTCGGATTGGTTCTTGCATTGCCCCTAGAGGTGAGAATTGGTAGAAGCTTGATGTACCTCATTGGGTACATCCGCCAGTTTGAGCCTCGACCTGACCTTTCAAAAATCGTTCATTTAAATGTGATGAGCGGGAGGCCAGGACCACCTATCTGGATGCCTCTGGACACGTTTGGGGAGCTCTCTGGTCACCTAGTGTGTACGGAACTCTTTGGATGTGAACTGGAGGTACTCTGGAGGAAATCAGCAAGGGGGAGGAGGAGGCAATGACCAGTTCATGGCTAACTCCTCCCCCTGAATCTACCTGTTCGATTCAGCTGATTTGGGCAAGGGCTCTCATGTTCCCTGGAGTAATCTGGGTTATGGGGAGCCTGATCTCTGGATTAGCCAGAGTAGGCCCCACAGTGAGACCTCTACAGACTCTTCTCGGGTGACCTGGGCAACCTTGCGGTGTTAACAAAAGGTCACTTGGGGGAGTGGTGAGTATTCAGCCCCCCTGGGTCCACTTGGACAGCACGCAGGGACGGTGGCCTGGGGCGAACAGGCCTTAAATGAAGCCCAGTCTTCTACTGGTGACTAGCACCTCCACACAACAGCACATTGCGCACCAACACCACCTACACCAGTTAACCACATTTCAAAAAGTTGTAATCTCATACATTGGATCTTCAAAAACTTTTTTTAGAAGAAAATTGGCAAAATAGGGATAATTGACCACACTTTCTATTTGCAGAAGATCTTAAACTTCCACGAGGACACGTCAAAACATCTGTAGTTTGATTGCTCACAGATTCAGTTCAAACAGTTCAATGATTCACTTGTTCTAGTAGTTTGATTGCTCACAGATTCAGTTCAAACAGTTAAATGATTCACTTGTTCTAGTAGTTCGATTGCTCACAGATTCAGTTCAAACGGTTCAATGATTCACTTGTTCTAGTAGTTCGATTGCTTACAGATTCAGTTCAAACAGTTAAATGATTTACTTGTTCTAGTAGTTCGATTGCTCACAGATTCAGTTTAAACAGTTAAATGATTCACTTGTTCTAGTAGTTCGATTGCTCACAGAGTCAGTTCAAACAGTTCAATGATTCACTTGTTCTAGTAGTTCGATTGCTCACAGATTCAGTTCAAACAGTTCAATGATTCACTTGTTCTAGTAGTTCGATTGCTTACAGATTCAGTTCAAACTTCAATGATTCACTTGTTCTACTAGTTCAATTGCTCATAGATTCAGTTCAAACTTCAATGATTCACTTGTTCTACTAGTTTGAGTGCTCACAGATTCAGTTCAAACTTCAATGATTCACTTGTTCTACTAGTTTGAGTGCTCACAGATTCAGTTCAAACGGTTCAATGATTCACTTGTTCTACTAGTTTGAGTGCTCACAGATTCAGTTCAAACTGTTCAAAGATTCACTTGTTCTACTAGTTTGGGTGCTCACAGATTCAGTTCAAACGGTTCAATGATTCACTTGTTCTACTAGTTTGAGTGCTCACAGATTCAGTTCAAACGGTTCAATGATTCACTTGTTCTAGTAGTTTGAGTGCTCACAGATTCAGTTCAAACGGTTCAATGATTTACTTGTTCTAGTAGTTCGATGCTCACAGATTCAGTTCAAACGGTTAAATGATTCACTTGTTCTAGTAGTTCGATTGCTCACAGATTCAGTTCAAACAGTTCAATGATTCACTTGTTCTACTAGTTTGAATGCTCACAGATTCAGTTCAAACAGTTCAATGATTCACTTGTTCTACTAGTTTGAATGCTCACAGATTCAGTTCAAACAGTTCAATGATTCACTTGTTCTACTAGTTTGAATGCTCACAGATTCAGTTCAAACAGTTCAATGATTCACTTGTTCTAGTAGTTTGATTGGTCACAGATTCAGTTCAAACAGTTCAATGATTCACTTGTTCTACTAGTTTGAATGCTCACAGATTCAGTTCAAACAGTTCAATGATTCACTTGTTCTAGTAGTTCGATTGGTCACAGATTCAGTTCAAACAGTTCAATGATTCACTTGTTCTACTAGTTTGAGTGCTCACAGATTCAGTTCAAACGGTTCAATGATTCACTTGTTCTACTAGTTTGAATGCTCACAGATTCAGTTCAAACGGTTCAATGATTCACTTGTTCTAGTAGTTCGATGGCTCACAGATTCAGTTCAAATGGTTCAATGATTCACTTGTTCTAGTAGTTCGATGGCTCACAGATTCAGTTCAAACAGTTCAATGACTCACTCGTTCTAGTAGTTTGATTGCTCACAGATTCAGTTCAAACAGTTAAATGATTCACTTGTTCTAGTAGTTCGATTGCTCACAGATTCAGTTCAAACAGTTCAATGATTCACTCATTCTAGTAGTTCGATTGCTTACAGATTAGGTGCGTTCGACTTCATGCAGCGCTGCGCAGATCGATCGAAGTCTGTCTTAAAGCGGTGCATGCTGGTTAGAAATTTTGGCCGGATTGATGCTGCGCCGACGGCATGTGACTGTCACATGTGGCATCAAAGTACCCGCGACAGCGCTTCGAGATCAGAACGACTGACTCAGCCCGCGCAGCAACTGAAGAGCGCCTGCATGAACTCTGATGACGACACCAATATAATACGATTGGCCAAGTTCACCGCATGACAACAACCACGTGTGATTCAGGTTTATTATTGGACAACATCCTTCTCACAAATTTCAAAACAAACAATTAACTGTTCATACACTCTCTATCTTGTACACATCATGCTTATTAAAAGACTACAAATATTTTACTGCAGCATCATCTTTTGTCAAATAATTTGTTCATACTGACTAGATTGTTTGCACAGGTTTATTCTGCCTTTTTTTTATACAGACTACTGTATTTAGCTCCATAAACGATATAAATGATATATTTTAGTAAATAACTTAAATATTAACTCAAATAAGTCTTATACAGACTTGTAATACAATAATTATCATCATTGATCCTGACGATTTCTTAGCAAATTAAGTTATATAAAAATATGAAAATATGATTCTAAAATATTTTATTTTCTGTCAAACCATATTACGCAGAAATAAAAGTTAAAAGTGTCATAGATGTACCTGCTCTTTCTGGGAAATTTCTACTGAAAGTGTAGCTCATTTATTTTGGTCATTTTGTTCAATCTTTTTGGATTAAAGGGCTTTTTTAAAAATGCCTTCATTATTCAAAATAATCCTATTCGTGGATATTTATTTCATTTTTATGTGTCCTTATTTTCCCCCTTATTTCTGATGCATTTGTATGTAGGCTACTTAATTTTAATTCATAATTCCCTTACTGTTTAAAATGAAGTTTGTAGAGACTGTATTTTGATTTTATTTGTACTTTATATCTTTTGTTGTTATTTCAATAAATAAATAAATAAATAAATAAATGATCACGCCATGTGATCGGTAATCATGACTGCAGCAACTTGAGTCCCCGAAGTGGCCGGCTTGACGGCTCCGTTTTCAACTCCGCCCCCGCCTGCGCTCGGCTAATCTCGTTGATCACCGGCTGCAGCTGTGCTTAATGTCGAACGCACCTATTCAGTTCAAACAGTTCAATGATTCACTTGTTCTAGTAGTTCGATTGCTCACAGATTCAGTTCAAACAGTTCAATGATTCACTTGTTCTAGTAGTTCGATTGCTCACAGATTCAGTTCAAACAGTTCAATGATTCACTTGTTCTAGTAGTTCGATTGCTCACAGATTCAGTTCAAACAGTTCAATGATTCACTTGTTCTACTAGTTTGAGTGCTCACAGATTCAGTTCAAACGGTTCAAAGATTCACTTGTTCTACTAGTTTAAATGCTCACAGATTCAGTTCAAACGGTTCAATGATTCACTTGTTCTACTAGTTTGAGTGCTCACAGATTCATTTCAAACGGTTCAATGATTCACTTGTTCTAGTAGTTCGATGGCTCACAGATTCAGTTCAAATGGTTCAATGATTCACTTGTTCTAGTAGTTTGATGGCTCACAGATTTTCAGTTCAAACAGTTCAATGATTCACTTGTTCTACTAGTTTGACCGCTCACAGATTCAGTTCAAACAGTTCAATGATTCACTTGTTCTCGTAGTTCGATTGCTCACAGATTCAGTTCAAACAGTTCAATGATTCACTTGTTCTAGTAGTTCGATTGCTCACAGATTCAGTTCAAACAGTTCAATGATTCACTCGTTCAAGTAGTTTGAATGCTCACAGATTAGGTTCAAACTGTTCAATGATTCACTCGTTCCACTAGTTTGAGTGCTCACAGATTCAGTTCAAACGGTTCAATGATTCACTCGTTCCACTAGTTTGAGTGCTCACTGATTCAGTTCAAATGGTTCAATGATTCACTTGTTCTACTAGTTTGAGTGCTCACTGATTCAGTTCAAACGGTTCAATGATTCACTTGTTCTAGTAGTTTGAGTGCTCACAGATTCAGTTCAAACGGTTCAATGATTCACTTGTTCTAGTAGTTCGATTGCTCACAGATTCAGTTCAAACTGCTAAATGATTCACACATTCTAGTAGTTGAATTGCTCACAGATTCAGTTGAAAACTGTTCAATGATTTATTTGTTATAGTTGTTCAAATGCTCACAGTTTCAGTTCAAACAGTTCAATGAATCGTTCTAGTAGTTCGATGGCTCACAGATTCAGTTCAAACTGTTAAATGATTCACTCATTCTAGTAGTTTATTTGCTCACAGATTTAGTTGAAACAGTTCAATGATTCACTCGCTCTAGTATTTCGATTTCTCACAGATTCAGTTCAATAAGCAATGATTCACTCATTCTAGTATAGGGGTGTTCAAACTCAGTCCTGGAGGGCCGGTATCCTGCTGAGTTTAGCTCCAACCCTAATCAAACACACCTGAACCAGCTAAAAAAGCTCTTACTAGATACTTGAAACTTCCCTTGCAGGTGTCTTGAAGCAAGTTAGAGCTAAACTTAGCAGGATACCTGCCCTCCAGAATCGAGTTTGGACACTCCTGTTCTAGTAGTTTAAGTGCACACAGATTCAGTTTAATAATTCACATGTTCAAATGTTATCCTAGCTAAGACCCATCTTCAGAAATATAAGTCTTGACGTTGATGTGAACTGCTCATTTTGTCACTCTTCGGAGGAAGGCTATTCATTTGTTCTGGCAGTGCTCTACACAGGTTCTGGTCAAATCTGTTAAGTGTTTATTCAATCATATATTATGAGTGATGTTTTTTTTTTCCTTTGTCTGTGAAAGATATTTTCTTTGAGTTGTTTGACGATTCTAAAGAAAACTTAAAAGTTTATATAATTTATGTATTCGTTATTCCTATCACCATCCCCCCCCCCCCCCCCCCCGCTCTTCAATTTGTGATCGCTCCAACACTCTGCATAACACCCACCCACGCTCTTCAGTTTGTGATCCAGAACACCCCCACCTCACCCACCTTCCGGCTCTTTACTTTGTGATTGTTCCAACAACCTCCACCCCCCCCCCCCCCACTCTTCACCAGGGGGCCCCGTCAATAATCCCTGCAGGGAGGCCCCCGCATTTTAACCTACGCCACTCTTCCTTTGTGTCTCTTTAAGGTGTAACTTTATTTCATTATTTTTATTTTTGTTACCCTGACATTTGTTTGTCTTTGCGTATATTTCTGTTCATTTTTTTCATTTGTTTGTATTATTAATCTTTATGTATGTAATTTTATTTGCTCTACCTCTTTAATAAACAAAAGATCACTTATTCTAGTATTTCGATTGCGCAGATTGAGTTCAAACTGTTCAAAATCCCACACCTAATTTAGGCAAAATTCATTAGCATCCAATTCACTTTTCATCCGATTCGGTTTATGATCTGGTATGTGATTCTTCTTTATAAACAACCCTTCCAACAGTAACTTAACCAAGAGCACATTTTTGCTCATCAACTCCTAAACAACATGCGCAGTGAAATACTTAAATTGCCATAGTGTCCTTCCATGCTTTAGAAACCGTTTAACACAGAAGTTCAGACGTAAACTCTCTCTCTCTCTCTCTCTCTCTCTCTCTCTCTCTCTCTCTCTCTCTCTCTCTCTCACCTTTCTAGATCTAACATATTTGTTAGGCACTGGATCTGTTTGACTACACAACACTTTTGGGACTTCTTTCATCCATTCAACAAAATAACTGCTTGCACAACAGCAATAAATTGCTAGTCAACCATTGGAATTCTTCTGAAACCATGAACAGATGAACGTGGTTTGACATGCTCTCAAAGGAACCCTCAAATTCTCATATACATGGAGCTTATGTGAAAACTTTCATTTTGAGCCATTCCGCTTTTGATGTCCCTAACCACAAATAAAAACACAATCTTTCCTTTAGGATACCTTTTAAAAACTACAGCCCTCATTCACACCAAACCTTAACTCTAACCCTCTCATTCAGCCGGTCTCCCTACTCCAAACCTTCCTAGACAAAGTGCTAGTAACCCTAACCCTTAACTCTATCAAAAGGCACTTTGTGAATTATGAGTAAGACAATGGTGAAGAATAGGCAGTTAGGGAGATTTAATAGGCACTTTGTGGCACTGAGGAAAAATCCCAGGCTGTCAGCAAAGTGCTTACAGACCCTTAATGGCATTGGTTTGTTGCATATAGTCAATTTTCAGTGGGCTTAGGGACAAAGTGATGCCCTCATTGAATTAAGTGACTCATGGCATCCAAATGAAGTATGATCCCTCGCTTCAACTATGTGTCTAATGGCAACTTAAACCTTACCCTTGATTTGACCCCGATTTGACTTGAACTTGACCCTAACATAACCTAAGCCTAAACCAAGCACTAAACATAGACCCTAAAAAAACCCTTACCTTATTCCTAACCCAACCCCTAAAACCTAACCCTGACCCCAACCAACCCTTAAACCTAACCCTACCCCTAAACCAAACCCAACCCCAACCAACACTTAAACCCTAACCCCAACCAACCCCTAAACCCATCTAACACCTAACCCCAACCTCTAAACCTAAACCCAACCAACACCTAACCCAAACGCATAAGCCTAGACCTAAACCCTTCCAACCCCAAAACCTAACCCTAAACCCAACCAACCCCTAAACCTAACCCCAACACCTAAACCCAACCAACCCCTAAACCTAACCCCAACCAACACTTAAACCTAAACCCTACCAACCCCAAAACCTAACCCTAAACCCAACCAACCCCTAAACCTAACCCCAACCAACAATTAAACCTAAACACTACCAACCCCAAAACTTAACCCTAAACCCAAACAACCCCTAAACCTAACCCTAATCCCAACCAACACTTAAACCTAACCCCAACCCCTAAACCCAACCAACCCCTAACACTAACCAACCCATAAACCTAACCCCAACCAACACTTAAACCTAAACCCTACCAACCCCAAAACCTAACCCTAAACCCAACCAACCCCTAAACCTAACCCCAACCAACACTTAAACCTAAACCCTACCAACCCCAAACCTAACCCTAAACCCAACCAACACTTAAACCTAAACCCTACCAACCCCAAAACTTACATACAACCCCTAAACCTAACCCAAATCCCAACCAACACTTAAATCTAAACCCTACCAACTCCAAAACCTAACCCGAACCCTAAACCCAACCAACCCCTAAACCTAACCCCAACCAACACTTAAACCTAAACCCTACCAACCCCAAAACCTTAACCCAACCAAATCTTAAACCTAAACCCTACTAACCCTAAACCTAACCCCAACCCCTAAACCTAAACCCAACCAACCCCTAAACCTAACCCTAAACCCAACCAACACCTAAACCCAACCAACCCCTAAACCTAACACTACCAACCCTAAAACCTAACCCTAAACCCAACCAACACTTAACTCTAAACCCAACCAACCCCTAAACCTAACCCCAACCAACACTTAGACCTAAACCCTACCAACCCCAAAACCTTAACCCAACCAAAACTTAAACCTAACCCTACCAACCCCAAAACCTTAACCCAACCAAAACTTAAACCTAACCCTACCAACCCCTAAACCCAATCAACCCTAAACCAAACCCTAAACCCAACTAACCCCTAAACCTAACACTACCAACCCTAAACCTAACCCTATACCCAACCAACACTTAACCCTAAACCCAACCAACACTTAAACCTAAACCCTACCAACCCCAAAACCTTAACCCAACCAAATCTTAAACCTAAACCCTACTAACCCTAAACCTAACCCCAACCCCTAAACCTAAACCCAACCAACCCCTAAACCTAACCCCAACCCCTAACCCTATACCCAACCAACCCCTAAACCAAACCCTAAACCCAACCAACCCCTAAACCTAACACTACCAACCCTAAAACCTAACCCTAAACCCAACCAACACTTGACCCTAAACCCAACCAACCCCTAAACCTAACCCCAACCAACACTTAGACCTAAACCCTACCAACCCCAAAACCTTAACCCAACCAAAACTTAAACCTAAACCCTACCAACCCCTAAACCCAATCAACCCTAAACCCAACCAACCCCTAAACATAACCCTAACCCTAACCCTACCAACCCTAAACCCAAACGACCCCTAAACCTAACCCTAATCCCAACCAACACTTAAACCTAAACCCAACCAAAACTTAAACCTAAACCCTACCAACCTCTAAACCTAACCAACCTAAACCCTACCAACCTCTGAACCTAACCAACCCCAACCCCTAACCTAAACCCCAACCAACCCCAAAACCTAACCCTAAACCCAACCAACCCTAAACCCAACCAAAACTTAACCTAAACCCAACCAACCCCTAAACCTAACCCTAACCGTAAACCTAACCAACCCCAAAACCCAACCCTAAACTCAACCAACCCCTAAACCTAAACCCAACCAAAACTTAAACCTAAACCCTACCAACCCAAAACCTAACCCTAAACCCAAACAACCCCTAACCCCAGCCAACACTTAAACCTAAACCCTACCAACCCCAAAACCTAACCCTAAACCCAACAAACCCCTAAACCTAACCAACAATTAACCTAAACCCTACCAACCCCAAAACCTAAACCCCAACCAACACTTAAACCTAAACCCTACCAACCCCAAAACCTAACCCTAAACCCAACCAACACTTAAACCTAAACCCAACCAACCCCTAAACCTAACCCCAACCCCTAAACCTAAACCCAACCAACCCCTAACCCTAACACTTAAACCTAAACCCTACCAACCCCAAAACCTAACCCTAAACCCAACCAACACTTAACCCTAAACCCAACCAACCCCTAAACCTAACCCTAAACCCAACCAACCCCTAACCCTAAACCCAACCAACACTTAACCCTAAACCCAACCAACCCCTAAACCTAACCCTAACCCCAAAACCTAACCCTAAACCCAACCAACCCCTAACCCTAAACCCAACCAACACTTAAACCCAACCAAACCAACAAAAACCTAACCCTAAACCCAACCTAACCCTAACCCCTACCAACACTTAAACCTAAACCCTACCAACCCCTAAACCTAACCCTAACCCCAACAAACACTTAAAACTAAACCTAAACCCAACCAAAACTTAAACCTAAACCCTACCAACCTCTAAACCTAACCAACCTAAACCCTACCAACCTCTGAACCTAACCAACCCCAACCCCTAAACCTAAACCCCAACCAACCCCAAAACCTAACCCTAAACCCAACCAACCCTAAACCCAACCAAAACTTAAACCTAAACCCAACCAACCCCTAAACCTAACCCTAACCGTAAACCTAACCAACCCCAAAACCCAACCCTAAACTCAACCAACCCCTAAACCTAAACCCAACCAAAACTTAAACCAAAACCCTACCAACCCCAAAACCTAACCCTAAACCCAAACAACCCCTAACCCCAGCCAACACTTAAACCTAAACCCTACCAACCCCAAAACCTAACCCTAAACCCAACAAACCCCTAAACCTAACCAACAATTAAACCTAACCCTACCAACCCCAAAACCTAAACCCAACAAACACTTAAACCTAAACCCCACCAACCCCAAAACCTAACCCTAAACCCAACCAACACTTAAACCTAAACCCAACCAACCCCTAAACCTAACCCCAACCCCTCAACCTAAACCCAACCAACCCCTAACCCTAACACTTAAACCTAAACCCTACCAACCCCAAAACCTAACCTAAACCCAACCAACACTTAACCCTAAACCCAACCAACCCCTAAACCTAACCCTAAACCCAACCAACCCCTAACCCTAACCCAACCAACACTTAACCCTAAACCCAACCAACCCCTAAACCTAACCCTAACCCCCAAAACCTAACCCTAAACCCAACCAACCCCTAACCCTAAACCCAACCAACACTTAAACCCAACCAAACCAACCAAAAACCTAACCCTAAACCCAACCTAACCCTAACCCCTACCAACACTTAAACCTAAACCCTACCAACCCCTAAACCTAACCCTAACCCCAACAAACACTTAAAACTAAACCTAACCCAACCAACACTTAAACCTAAACCCAAGCAACCCTAAACTCAAGCAACCCCAAAACCTAACCCCAATCCCTAAACCCAACCAACCCCTAACCCTAAACCCAACCACACTTAACCCTAAACCCAACCAACCCCTAAACCTAACCCTAACCCCAAAACCTAACCCTAAACCCAACCAACCCCTAAACCTAACCCTAACCCCAACCAACACTTAAACTTAACCCTACCAACCCCTAAACCTAAACCCAACCAACACTTAAACCCAATCAAACCAACCAAAAACCTAACCCTAAACCCAACCAACACTTAAACTTAACCCTACCAACCCCTAAACCTAAACCCAACCAACACTTAAACCCAACCAAACCAACCAAAAACCTAACCCTAACCCAACCTAACCCTAACCCCTACCAACACTTAAACCTAAACCCTACCAACCCCTAACCCTAACCCCAACAAACACTTAAAACTAACCCTAAACCCAACCAACCCTAAACCCAACCAACACTTAAACCTAAACCCAAGCAACCCTAAACTCAAGCAACCCCAAAACCTAACCCCAATCCCTAACCCTAACCCCAACCAACACTTAAACCTAAACCCTACCAACCCCAAAACCCAACTCTAAACCCAAGCAAACCTAACTCCAACCAACCAAAATACCTATAATGGATCCCCGAAAGGGAACTCACCATAGTATGTGCACTCGCACTAGCTCAAGCGGCCGTTCCTCACCCCTGAACGCCCGCGAGGACAATCTCGGGAGGAGGAGAGGGAATAAAGTAAACCAAGTTGACCTATAAGGATGAGTAAATGTATGTGTAAATCAAAAGGTCATAAATAGAGGAGTGGAAGTGTTGTAATGAGACTATCCAAGCAAACCAAGAACACTGGAGTGTGAATAAAGTCTGAATTTAATTCCTTTGCGTGTATAATACATGTCAAATAATGCTGCTCAAAATAAATGTGATGATGGCATGTCATTCACTTTGCATCGGCGTGTATTTATCTGTACAAATTTGTGTATGTGTCTGCGTGTCCCTGTATAGGAATCCAGAGGCCTGTGGAAGGAGAATTGTGTTTTCAGATGAAGGGTTATAATGTGCCCTCATGTAAGGTTCAAAAAGAAGGGTGGAGTGTAATGTATAGTATACGAAAGTGGTGCGTGTGTGGGTGTGAAAGTGGGGTTGGGGTCAGGGTAGGGGCTAGGGTTGGGGTAGGGGTTGCTAAGGGTTGGGGTAAGGGGTTGGGGCCAGGGGTTGGGGGTTGGGGGTTGGGGTTAGGGTTAAGGGTTAGGGGTTAGGGTTAGGGTTAGGGTAGGGTTAGGTATAGGTATAAAAGCGACTTTCACCCTCGTCTGTTTCACCCTCATTAGCATATTGGATCCGATTGGCCCGGGCGTGTACGGCTGCAGGTCTTGGACCGTGGGTCCGATTTGCATGAGGGAGGTGTCATTTGACTCGTCATCAAAGCGAGCTTCACCCTCCCTTGTTTCGCCCTCATTAGAATATAGGCGATCTGATTGGCCTACACTTATGCGGCTGTAGGCCTTGAACCGTAGGTCCGATTTGCACGGGGGAGGTGTCATTTGACTCGTCATCAAAGCGAGTTTCCCCCTCCTT
Source organism: Danio kyathit (assembly GCA_903798195.1). NCBI lineage: Eukaryota > Metazoa > Chordata > Actinopteri > Cypriniformes > Danionidae > Danio > Danio kyathit. Next base: position 62,465,535 of record LR812535.1, read on the forward strand.
TGTTTCACCCTCATTAGAATAGACGCGATCTGATTGGCCTAGACCTATAGGGCTGCATGTCTCGAACCATGGGTCCGATTTGCATAAGGGAGGTGTCATTTGATTCGTGCTATCAAAGGCGAGCTTGCCCCCTCCCTCGTTTCCCCCTCATTAGAATACACGCGACCCGATTGGCCTAGACTTGTGTGGCTGTATGTCTTGAACCGTGGGTCCGATTGGCCTCAATGAGGTGTCATTTGATGGGTCATCTCTCTGTCTACCTGTCCGTCTATCTGTCTATAGGCATGTCTGTCTGTCCATCCATCCACCCCTCCATCCATCTATCCATCCGTCGTTCTCTCCATCTCTCCATCTATCTGTCTGTGCGTCTATCTATCTAGTGTTCATTCCTGCTAAATGGTGTCTGGTTTTTGGCGGAAATGAACCCTGCAGGGGGCGCCAAAGCGACGGTTACATAGGGTGTGGGGTTAAGGGTTTTAGGCCTAGGGTTATGCAGGGTTAGGGTTGAGGCTTAGGGGTTGAGGTTTTTTTTGGCTCTTAGGGTTCAGGGTTAAGGGCTGGTGAGGGTTATTGGGGGCTAGGGTTAAGGGTTGGTTGGGGTTTGGGGTTTGGCGTGGGCTTAGGGTTTAGAACTTGGGGTTTAGAATTTAGGGTCAAGTTGCGCATAGGTATAGGTATAAAGCGACTTTCACCCTCGTCTGTTTCACCCTCATTAGCATATTGGATCCGATTGGCCCGGGCGTGTACGGCTGCAGGTCTTGGACCGTGGGTCCGATTTGCATGAGGGAGGTGTCATTTGACTCGTCATCAAAGCGAGCTTCACCCTCCCTTGTTTCGCCCTCATTAGAATATAGGCGATCTGATTGGCCTACACTTATGCGGCTGTAGGCCTTGAACCGTAGGTCCGATTTGCACGGGGGGAGGTGTCATTTGACTCGTCATCAAAGCGAGTTTCCCCCTCCTTTGTTTCACCCTCGTTTCCCCCTCATTAGAATACACGCGACCCGATTGGCCTAGACTTGTGTGGCTGTATGTCTTGAACCGTGGGTCCGATTGGCCTCAATGAGGAGTCATTTGATGGGTCATCTCTCTGTCTACCTGTCCGTCTATCTGTCTATAGGCATGTCTGTCTGTCCATCCATCCACCCCTCCATCCATCTATCCATCCGTCGTTCTCTCCATCTCTCCATCTATCTGTCTGTGCGTCTATCTATCTAGTGTTCATTCCTGCTAAATGGTGTCTGGTTTTTAGCGGAAATGAACCCTGCAGGGGGCGCCAAAGCGACGGTTACATAGGGTGTGGGGTTAAGGGTTTTAGGCCTAGGGTTATGCAGGGTTAGGGTTGAGGCTTAGGGGTTAGGCTTAGGGTTAGGCTTAGGCTTAGGGGTTAGGCTTAGGGTTAGGGTTGGGGTTAGGGTTGGGTTAGGGTAGGG
>LR812536.1:0-25000 GCA_903798195.1 Danio kyathit
ATAAACACGAATAAAGGCTGCTCAGCCGCACATTCGCTAAATATCTTGTTTTTGTGTTCGACAGAAATGAGAAACTAATAATAAAGCACTAACAGGTCCATTCCAGAGTGCTGAATCTTCTTCATTTGGAGATGTAACCTGTGACTAATGTACAAATAAAGGCTTTGAACGGCTGAAATGACTGCCACACGTCTGTTTAGCTGTGCCTTTACTGAATGAGCTCTGTGCTGCAGCCGGCACGTCACATTATTGTGTCTCTTTCTTTTATAACCTGTTTAACACATTTTAATCTGTCATTTTTTATGTTTTTATTCTCTTACTGTTGTCTTTTTTACTCTTGTTAATGTAACTGTGAATTGCCACATGTGTATGAGATGTGCTATAGAAGTAAACTTGCCTTTCATTTTCCTGCAAACTGCTCCTTTAAAAAGCTGATCAAATAATAACACTAACAGATGCTCTGTGATTTATGCTGTTTTTACTGCTGGCCAAAGAGGAATCGCATCCAAAATCAAACTAACATATGCAAATTTATTATGCATATATAAATACACACATGCAGAAATTTAGGAATAAATGTATTTATATATAGCTGAAGTCAGAATTATTCGCACCCCTGAATTATTGTTTCCCCAGTTTCTGTTTAACAGTGAGCAGATTTCTCCAACACATCTCTAATCATAATAGTTTTAATAACTCATCTCTAATAACTGATTTATTTTCTCTTTGTCATGATGACAGTAAATAATATTAGACTAGATATTCTTCAAGACACTTCTATACAGCTTAAAGTGACATTTAAAGGCTTCACTAGGTTAATTAGGGTAACTAGGCAGGTTAGGGGAATTAGGCAAGTTATTGTATAATGATGGTTTGTTCTGGAGACTATCGAGAAAATATATAGCTTAAAGAGGCTAATAATATTGACCTTAAAATGGTGTTTAAAAAATTAAAAACTGCTTTTATTCTAGCCGAAATAAAACAAATAAAACTTTCTCCAGAAGAAAAAATATTATCAGACATACTGTGAACATTTCCTGAATCTGTTAAACATCATTTGGGAAATATTTAAACAAAAAAAAAATCAAAGGGGGGCAAATAATTCTGACCAGCTGTATATACGAATTATATTTAAATTATTGCAAAAAATAATTATGCAAGTGTGCATTACATATACTTAATACATATAACTCACACACACACACACACACACACACACACACACACACACACACATTAATACAATCTTTCATTGTGTATGTGATCAGTCGGGATTATCTTGCCCAGCACTAGTGTTTTTACATGACGCTTGGTTTATTTTCTTATTTGTGATGTTTTTATTTCATGGATGTAGAGAAGTTCAGCAGAATGAGGAATAAGAAATTAAACAAATGTGTGTTTATGAATGATAATCTCAGATTTAGTGGAACCCTAATGAACACACGGCTCCAGCAACACTCATATGTTCATATGTTTTTGGCTTGAACACAGCGTTAATCACTAATAATAAATAAATATCAGTAGTGGATATGAGGGCGACACAGTGGCTAGGTGGTGTCGCACTGTGGTCTCAAAGTAAGAAGGTCTCTGGTTCGAGTCTCGGCTGGGTCAGTTGGTGTTTCTGTGTGGAGTTTGCATGTTCTCCCCGTGTTGGTGTGGGTTTCCTCCGGGTTCTCAGGTTTCCCCCACAGTCCAAACACATGCGCTATAGGGGAATTGATCAACTAAACTGGCCGTAGTGTATGAGTGTGAATGAGTGTGTATGGGTGTTTCCCAGTACTGGGTTGCAGCTGAAAGAGCATCCACTGTGTAAAACATATGCTGGAATAGTTGGTGGTTCATTCCGCTGTGGAGACCCCTGATTAGTAAAGGAACTAAGCTGAAGAGAATGAATGGATGGATATATATGAGCAGATGCTGAGGAACAGGACTCCTTGGCTGACTGCAGGTTTGATTTCTGATGTGTCGAGCAGCACAAACACAAGTGTTAATTCACACAGATTTTCTCTTTATTTGATTGAGTTTGACCTAACACAGAATCATGAATGGATGAGAGCCACACACACACACACACACACGCGCACACGCACACACACACACACAGAAAGCAGCCAGGCGTTCTGACTCCGCTGTAGTGGACAGCACAATGCGAATGCTCACACATATATACAGTTTCCTGAAATCTTACAAAATCCTGAAATATGGCTACAAAAATACCTGAGTTCACAGAGCAGCGCTGCACATGAGGGTAAACAAGAGAAATCTACATATAATTAAAGGCATGCTAGAAGACGTGGTTATAGTCGTAGTGTTGGGTAAACAGGAGGTAGAGGTGCTGGGTCGTCTCTACTGTCCTCGTCCAGGTATGGTGTGTGCTTCTGCACACTAGAGGAAGTAGGACTGCAGCGTCCCGCGGCGCCGCACGTCTGTGGTCCAGCAGTGAAAGCCTCCACCCAGAGAGTTAGCGTGCCGGATGCTCACCTTCACCGTCTTTATACCTGCCGGACACACACACACACACACACACACTTACAGTTAACACTACTGTTTCTGGAACCATACTATGGTGAAGTGTGTAATATTTACTAGCAACTGTAGAATCACCACAACAGATCAATTACTGTAGTTGTTGTGTTACCATAGCAACTTTACAATCGCCACAACAGATCAATTACTGTAGTTGTTGTGTTACCATAGCAACTGGAGAATCACCACAACAGATCAATTACTGTAGTTGTTGTGTTACCATAGCAACTTTACAATCGCCACAACAGATCAATTACTGTAGTTGTTGTGTTACCATAGCAACTGTAGAATCACCACAACAGATCAATTACTGTAGTTGTTGTTACCATAGCGACTGTAGAATCACCACAACAGATCGATTACTGTAGTTGTTGTGTTACCATAGCAACTGGAGAATCACCACAACAGATCAATTACTGTAGTTGTTGTGTTACCATAGCGACTGTAGAATCACCACAACAGATCAATTACTGTAGTTGTTGTGTTACCATAGCAACTGTACAATCGCCACAACAGATCAATTACTGTAGTTGTTGTGTTACCATAGCAACTTTACAATCGCCACAACAGATCAATATTGTTGTTGTGTTACCATAGCAACTGTAGAATCACCACAACAGATCAATTACTGTAGTAGTTGTGTTACCATAGCAACTGTAGAATCGCCACAACAGATCAATTACTGTAGTTGTTGTGTTACCATAGCAACTGTAGAATCACCACAACAGATCAATTACTGTAGTTGTTGTGTTACCATAGCAACTGTAGAATCACCACAACAGATCAATTACTGTAGTTGTTGTGTTACCATAGCAACTGTAGAATCACCACAACAGATCAATTACTGTAGTTGTTGTGTTACCATAGCAACTGTAGAATCACCACACAGATCAATTACTGTAGTTGTTGTGTTACCATAGCGACTGTAGAATCACCACAACAGATCAATTACTGTAGTTGTTGTGTTACCATAGCAACTGTAGAATCACCACAACAGATCAATTACTGTAGTTGTTGTGTTACCATAGCGACTGTAGAATCACCACAACAGATCAATTACTGTAGTTGTTGTGTTACCATAGCGACTGTACAATCACCACAAATCAATTACTGTAGTTGTTGTGTTACCATAGCAACTGTAGAATCACCACAACAGATCAATTACTATAGTTGTTGTGTTACCATAGCAACTGTAGAATCACCACAACAGATCAATTACTGTAGTTGTTGTTACCATAGCGACTGTAGAATCACCACAACAGATCGATTACTGTAGTTGTTGTGTTACCATAGCAACTGGAGAATCACCACAACAGATCAATTACTGTAGTTGTTGTGTTACCATAGCGACTGTAGAATCACCACAACAGATCAATTACTGTAGTTGTTGTGTTACCATAGCAACTGTACAATCGCCACAACAGATCAATTACTGTAGTTGTTGTGTTACCATAGCAACTTTACAATCGCCACAACAGATCAATATTGTTGTTGTGTTACCATAGCAACTGTAGAATCACCACAACAGATCAATTACTGTAGTTGTTGTGTTACCATAGCAACTGTAGAATCACCACAACAGATCAATTACTGTAGTAGTTGTGTTACCATAGCAACTGTAGAATCGCCACAACAGATCAATTACTGTAGTTGTTGTGTTACCATAGCAACTGTAGAATCACCACAACAGATCAATTACTGTAGTTGTTGTGTTACCATAGCAACTGTAGAATCACCACAACAGATCAATTACTGTAGTTGTTGTGTTACCATAGCAACTGTAGAATCACCACAACAGATCAATTACTGTAGTTGTTGTGTTACCATAGCAACTGTAGAATCACCACAACAGATCAATTACTGTAGTTGTTGTGTTACCATAGCGACTGTAGAATCACCACAACAGATCAATTACTGTAGTTGTTGTGTTACCATAGCGACTGTACAATCACCACAAATCAATTACTGTAGTTGTTGTGTTACCATAGCGACTGTACAATCACCACAAATCAATTACTGTAGTTGTTGTGTTACCATAGCAACTGTAGAATCACCACAACAGATCAATTACTGTAGTTGTTGTGTTACCATAGCAACTGTAGAATCACCACAACAGATCAGTTCAGGGGCTTTACTCTAGTGTGGTTCATAGATACCCTTCAGTATTTACTCTGCTTTACTGTGGTATTTGTGGCTCTTACCCAGGCTCTCGAACATCTTCTGGATGGTGCTCTCATTAGCGTCCACCATCACACGCTTCTCGTCCAGCATCAGCACATTCATGGAGAGCCACTTAGAGGACATCCACAGCGGATGATCTGACGGAGGAAAACACTGATATCACAGGAATATCCATCTCACACTCGCTATTCTGGTCACATTATTAACTCCTCAGTTCCCAGTTTCCAACATTTCTCACAATAACTTCTTTTGTGTTAAGCAGAAAATTCAAACACATGTTTTTATTATTATTATTAGTGAAGTGCTACTTTAACTGTATTTAGATCTGCATTTAAAGGGACAGTACACACAGTACTCTCCCTCAAGTGGTTGTAAACCCTTATGAGATTCTTTACTTTAAGTCTTTCGTGATCTATCCCTTTAAGTGGAAATAAAAGCTGCATTTAAAGGGACAGTTCACCCAAAAATAAAATTCACATTCTACTTCTCTCTCAGGTGGTTTTAAACCTTTATGAGTTTCTTTCCTCTGTTGAACACAAATTAAGATATTTTGAAGAATGCTAAAAACCTGTAACCATTAACCTCCATAATAGGAAAAACAAACACTGAAGTCAATGGTTACAGGTTTCCAACATTCTTCAAAATATCTTCTTTTGTGTTTGATCAAATAAAATAAATCTCAAACATTTTTATGAGTAAATATATGAGTAACTGATGCTGTGTTTAGTGAACTGCCCCTTTAAGCATCATTAATGCTGTGTGTGTGTGTCTTACTGTCGGGGATCAGAGGAGTCGGAGGCGTCACCACCGTCCAGCCCGCCTTCTTGAACATCTCAATCTGTGGAGAGATAAAGGAGTGAGTGTGTGTGTGTGTGTGTGTGTGTGTGTGTCTCCCAGTGAACACTAGAGTGCGCCGTGGCTCCATTAGAGATGGGCCACAGCTTTACACTGCCACACAGTAAATATCTGTTATTGATCAGTTTCTGTATTGTGTGTTGTGTATTTGCAGTGGTGAATTGCATTATGGGATGTTGATCTCTGCTCTGTCCACTTCTGATGTTGAAAATTTAACTCTAAGTGACTTTTATAGACCATTTTAGTGGTTTTAAATAATATAATAAATAATATGTAGAGGAATGAGTGTGTAAAATAAGAGTAAATGTGCTGCAGTTTATTACAAGGTTTCTGTAGCGTAATATACAACACCAACACACAATATACAGCACTGCACACTAATACACACGTGCAGAAAACACACTTTCACACTTCTCCAAGGTGATAATGCAGCTCAGAAGCAGAAATAAATGAGGAAACAGAAATGGCAGAACAGTCAAATCTGCTGAGTTAGGGGTATGCTTCACAGTGTAGAGTCAGCAATAAGCCTACTGTCGGGATGCACCAGCGCTCACCTGTCTGCAGGGCCGGTCAGGGTTGGACAGCACCAGCCCGGGCCCGATGATGTTGAAGGTGGCGTCGATGTGCATGGGGTTCGGGTCCTTGAAGGAGATGATGTGGATCTTGTAGGTGGGAGCGAGGTGGCGCCGCATCCACTCGATGCCCATGTAGTTCGTAACCTGATAGAAAACAGGAGGAAATGTGTGAGTGTGTGTGTGTGTGTGTGTGTGTGTGTGTGTCATCAGCGACTCCAGCCACCCAAGCCATAGAGTTTTCTCTCTGCTACCCTCAGGCAGACGGTTCCGCAGCATCCGGTCACGCACCAGCCGACTGAAGGAAAGTTTCTTCCCTCAGACTATCAGGCTGATGAACACTTAACACACCCCACACAAACTCTTCCATACCCCACACTGCACACCGTCAAGATGTAGCATGCACTGCACTTTAACAAATCCATACTTAAAACAATACAGCCTACGTATCGCTGTCAACATTGCCAATTTTACATTGTCTTGTTGTTTGTGAGTATGTTGTTGTATACTGCACTGTCTGTATCCTGCACTGTCTGTATTTTGCACTGTCTGTATATTGCACTGTCGTTGTATTTGCACTGTCTGTATTTTGCACTGTCTGGAGCCAGCACCTAAGCTTTTCACTCATCATAGCACACGTGCTGCTGATGATGTGACAATAAAAGTGATTTGATTTGATTTAATTTGATTTGTGTGTGTGTGTGTGAGCTGCTAAAACACTCAAATATCTGAAAATCCTGAAATCAGTCAGCTTTTTCTAGACTAGTGATAAATACAGTGCTGTTTTCAGCAATAATGAGTCAAAATGAAGAGAGTTTCTCATTAAACAGCAGAATAATCCGACACTGAGGGAAGAGGAATCATCTTGTTTTTCCTTTTGACATAATATGATTCCTCTTCCCTCATCGTCAGATTATTCTGCTGTTTAATGAGAAACTCTCTTCATTTTGACTCATTATTGCTGAAAACAGCACTGTATTTATCACTTGTCTAGAAAAAGCTGACTGATTTCAGGATTTTCAGATATTTGGACTAGAAACAAGACAAAAACTCCCTTAAAGAGACACACACATCTATATTCTGTCATCTTTTACTCCTCTGAACATGTCCAAGTTTCCTCTGTTGAACACAAAAGAAGATGTTTTGAAAAATGTTAGGAACCGGTAACCATTGACTTCTACAGTGTTTGTTTTTCCTAGTATGGAGGTCAATGGTTTTCAGCATTCCTCAAACTATCTTCTTTACTGGTGAACAGACTGGAGAGCTCATGAATGTGTGTGTGCAGCAGGGGGAGAGCGAGCGACTGCGGGTCTACGGCTCAGTAAATGTTGATCTGTTTAAGGCCGGATGACTATGGTGTGTTCTGTGGATCCACTGCTGGTTCTTCTTCATCCACACACTCACACACAGACAGCCAGACACACACACACACACACTCACCTGACTCCTCTGGACGAATATATCAGTGCCGGCCCGGATGAAGTCTGCGGCGTCGAAACACGGCTCGAACTCTGTGGTCACAAACTTCCCCTGAGCGGCCAGCTTATGCCTGTCCTCTACTGTGCGGATGGGGTAATCCTACACACACACACACACACACACACACACACACACACACACACACACACACACACACACACACACACACACACACACACACACACACACACACACACACACACACACAGCATGAGCATTGCATTACATACACATCATTACGCACACAACATTTTACACAAACACACACTGACCTGGTCATAGAGCTGGTCCGCCATGGTGGGTTTGGGCGCAGTGGTCCAGCGGGCGCCGCGTCTGAAGTACTCTTTGATCAGGGGCCGGTACGCGCGGTACTCAAAGAAGCGGGCCCTCCACGCCATCGGGGCCTCGATGATCTCATTCCCCACCACCATCAGGATATCCCTGGGCATCGCTGCGTACATGCCTGCACACACACACACACACACACACACATACTGGTACGGGTGGTTTATTGGGACTTTTTTCCCAAAAAAGTACCATCATGGGATATGGGGACCCACCTTTCCTTTTGTCTTACAGATTAGTGAGAAATATGAATCTTATCCATATTGCATGGGGAATAATTCTGTCTACTCAGAATTTAATTATTGTGAAAGAGTCTGGAAATATTAAGACCTGACATTCTACAACAATGTGAGGACAGGGCAAAAGTGGGCGTTTCTGATTTAATCATGCATTATGAGTACAGTCATGAGTGTTACACATACACAGTAATAACCCTGGATTATGAGGACAGTTTGTGTTTAACTGGACTACACTCATACACACCAACACACATCACTAACACCTGATTGTGAGGACAATCAGTGTTTAACTGGACTTTAGTCATACACACCAACACACATTACTAACACCTGACTGTGAGGACAGTTTGTGTTTACCTGGACTTTACTCATACACACCAACACACTTTACTAACACCTGATTGTGAGGACAATTAGTGTTTAACTGGACTTTAGTCATACACACCAACACACATTACTAACACTGGATTATGGGCACATTTAGTATTTAACTGGACTTCACTCATACACACCAACACACTTTACTAACACTGGATTATGAGGACAATCAGTGTTTAACTGGACTAGCTGATAGATAGATAGATAGATAGATAGATAGATAGATAGATAGATAGATAGATAGATAGATAGATAGATAGATAGATAGATAGATAGATAGACAGACAGACAGACAGACAGACAGACAGACAGACAGACAGACAGACAGACAGACAGATAGATAGATCAGTAACATCAAATCACTGTCTCAAATGCATTTATTCAACAAGGCTTAAAAAAAAAAAAAACTACTTCATGACAACATTTTTAAGGGTTCTGCCCCTTATAATGTTAGTTCAACCAAAAATGAAAATTGATTTACTCACCTTAATGCCATCCTCTGTGTACATGACATTCTTCTTTCAGATGAATACATTAAGAGTTATTTTGTATTTTTCTGGGCATTTTTAAACATTATAATGGTAGTGAACTGTGACCCCTTTTTAAACCTTGAAAAAGCCCAAATGTCTGTCGTCAAACTATCCCATACATGTCCGGGAGGTAACGTGTCTTTTGAAGCAGATCAATGGGTTTTTGTATCTGCCAATGTCTGTATGCTTGTTTGCGAAATGAGTCAAGTTGGCCGAGTTTGGGACATCTTCGATTTGTTCTTGGATTCGGTTATGTTCATCTGACTTTGTCACCAACGTGCAAGTAGCAACTGGAGTTCATAATTCATAAAAAAAAAAATATTTTTGTTACAAACCTATCGATCCACTTCAAATGCCATGACATGTATTGGAACGGTTTGGCGATGGACAGTTTCAACGTTCCAAAAAGGCCCACACTTCACATCCATTATAGTATTTAAGTGCCCAGAGAAAATGTAAAATAACTCTTAATGTGTTCATCTGAACCAATAATGTCATATATAGCTAGGATGACATAAGGGTGAATAAATCATGAGTTAATTTCATTTTTGGATGAATTAAAAGAACAGTTTTTGCTTTTCTTTGTTGAAATGCACTCCAACATTTCTTTTACATCCGCAAACCTCTGTTCCTCACAAAGTCACTTCAATTTGTCTTCTTTCTTTAAGAACATGGTCTTCAGCTATCTTGAATTGATGACACTCTGCTTTTGTGGTGAGGTGTCCAATTGTTCATGACAGCATTCCCGTCAGTCTGCTCCATGTTTTTAATCAAAACTCTCCTTGATTTGGTGTCTGCAATAGATAAACACAAATATACAGAAATACATATTTTTACTGACATTGTAAAAAAAAAAACAATAAAGACTTATTTTACAGTCAGAGTGCGGGCTTTCTGCATCATACTCAATAAAAGAGCAGTTCCTTAGTGCTGCCTAACTGGTGTATTTCTTCAGCTAAATACAGGTGCTGATCATATAATTAGTATATCTTCAAAAAATGGATTTCATTAATTCCATTCAAGCAGTGAAACTATTTATTATATTAAATAATAAATTAATGTAAAATTGAATCTAACAGTACTATTATTTATTTATTTATTTATCAGGATCCCCATTAGCCATTACCAAGGTAGTGGCTATTCTTCCTGGGGTCCATCAAACACAACACAAAATTACATTAATACACAACAACAAAGACCAATAAAAACATTAAAATACAAAATTCTTATTTAACATCCAGATCAACAATCCACTTAATATTGTGCCATTAAATATTTCTTAAACAATTTTTTAAACCTCATTTTACTTGTTACAAAGCATCTAATGTCTGATGGCAATTCATTCCATGATTTCATTCCTCTATACATTACAGTGAGTTGCTTTGCATTAGTTTTTGAAATGGGAAGCAAAAAATTTCCTTTTAATGCATGCCTGGTGTTAAAATGATGACTAGCATTACTATACAAAAGTTGCCAGTACAATACACTTGGAACTCTTGACACAAAAATATTTCTTATGAAACAAAGCAGAGAAACAATTACCCTATCTTTCACCAATAACCAACCTAAAGTTTTATGCATTTTCATAATATTAACTCTTCTATTGCAGTGTAAAATTAGTCGTGCAGCTCTATTCTGGACTAACTGTAATTTATCTAAGTCTTTACTTGATGCACTCGACCATACCACTGGACAGTAATCTAGATAAGAAAGAACAATTGCCTGAACAATTTGAGAGATACAGTACTGTGGTAAAAATTCTACACATCTCTTAATAATTGATAAACCTCTTCCCATAACTATTACCATTTTATCGATCTGTTTTGACCACTTTAACCTACTATCAAGAAGAACTCCAAGAAGCCTAATTTCCTCTACCTGTTCAATAGGCACACTCACTACAGACAAATTTAACTGTGGTTTACAAAAACTGAAAGTTTGAATTGAAAGTTTGATCCAAACACAATACTTTTGGTTTTTGTCAAATTTAAAACCATTTTATTATTCTGTACCTGCTTTATCACTAACTGTAACTCCTCATCTAAATCAGCAGATATTTTTTCTATCGATGCCGCTGGTAGATATAATGCTGTATCATCTGCATACATAACTGCCCTTGCATGCTTTAAAACCAAAGGAAGATCAATGGTAAAAATAGAAAATAACAATGGTCCTAAACAACTTCCTTGAGGCACAGCACATTGCAACTCTTTCACTTCCGAATAACTTCCATTATAAAATACACATTGCATCCTACTAGTCAGATAACTTTTAAACCAATGCACAGTTTGAGAAGTAAATTTATAACATTTTTAATTTTTCAAGCAATAATTTATGATCCAGTACATCAAAAGCAGAGCTAAAATTCAACAATACTGTTCCTACTAAATTACTATCATCAATGTGTACTAAACAATCATCAATTATTTGTGTTAATGCTGTTCCTGTTGAATGTCCTACTCGATATGCATGCTGAAAGTCAGAGAATACATTTTTTTCTTTAAAAAATAATTGAATTTGTTCACACACTATCATTTCAAACACTTTACTAAGAACTGGCAACAAACTTATTGGTCGACTATTAGCCCCACTAAAACTCAGTGCTGCATTTTTCTGTAAAGGAATAACCTTTGCTTCTTTCCAAGCTAAAGGGAAAATCCCTTCTTTAATACTCGCATTGAAAATATGACAGACTGATTCCGCCAAACAACTGGTCACTAATTTTACAAGGCGACCATCTAAGTTATCCCTTCCTGATGGTTTATCTATATTTATCATTGATCATTTTTGTTCCACTTGTTGTACATTTACTTCCTTCAATTCAAAACTTGCCATTTTTTTAATTTGCTTTTCACTTGATATAATATTATCAGTTAACATTTCTTCTCTAAGCTTATTCACTTTTTTTATAAAAAAATCAATAAAAAAATTGGCAATTTCATCTGATTTAGTTAAAAATAAATCACCTGTCTCAATAAAAAAAGGAGTTTAACCTGATTTCCTACCCATTATTTCATTAATAATATTCCACAATTTTTTTCCATCATATTTTTTTTACTTATTTTTACTTTATAAAATGTGCTTTTCTTTTTTCTATTAATCTTAGTTACTTTACTACGCAATTTACAATAGACTTCCCAGTCCTGTTTATTCCCAGCTCCATTTGCTATACCCTATGCCACATCTCTTTCTGCCATTATGCTCTTCAGTTCATTATCAATCCATGGTGCCCTAATATTCTTCACTGTGTGTTTTTTCATAGGTGCATGTTTATCCACCAAAGAATAAAATAATCTTTCAAAAGCTGCTAATGCATCATCAGGATGACCTTCCTTGTAAACATCAGCCCAACATATGTTATTTACATCATTGCAAAATAAGTCCTGACAAAATTTTCTATACGATCTTTAATAAATAACTTTTGTTCTTCCTTTAGGGACCTTTGTTTTTCTTGCAATCGCTATTATATTATGATCACTACACCCAATAGGAACAGATACACTCTTAGAACACATTTCCACAGCATTTGTATAAATATGGTTAATACAAGTAAAAGTTCTCTTACCAAGACTATTTACATGAATTCTTGTTGGTTGATCAATAACTTGTGTTAAATTACATGCATTAATTACATACAACACTTTAGTTTTTAGGGAACAGGCCTGAGACATCCAAATAATATTTAAATCACCCATCAAGTAAATTTCATTAGAGAACATATTTTAATTTCAAGATAAATTAAATTCAGTATTATAACATGCATTCATTTTATTAGGCAAAAAACAACACATTTAGCATAGTTGTATGTTGTGCTATGTAAAATAAAATATTTTACACCACAGCAAACACTATAGATTAGATAAAACATACGCACATTTACAGGTGCTGGTCATATAGTTAGAATATCTTCAAAAAGTTTATTTATTTTATTAATTCCATTTAAGAAGTGAAACTTGTATAATGTGTACATTCATTCCACACAAACTGACATATTTAAGTGTTTATTTCTTTTAATTTTAATGACATCTAATGAAACCTCAAATGCAGTCTCTCGGAAAATTAGGATATCACTTAAGACCAATACAAAGAAAGGACTTTTAGAAATCTTTTACAATTGAAAAGTATAAAGATGAAAAGTGTGAGCGTGCACAGCGATCAATACTTAGTGTGGGTTGCTTTAGCATGAATGACTGCAGTAATGTGGTGTGGCATGGAGTGGACATTCCTCTTCACAATAGCCTATATATTTCCTATGGGGTTAAGGTTAGGCAATTTACTGGCAAATTAAGAACAGGGATACCATGGTCCTTAAAGCAGGTACTAGCTTTGGCACTGTGTGCAGGTGCCAAGGACAGGTACCTGTTGGAAAATGAAATCTGCATCTCCATAAAGTTGGTCAGCAGCAGGAAGCATGAAGTGCTCTAAAACGTCCTGGTATAGAGCTGCATTGACCTTGGACCTCAGCATCAGTCCAGTCTTTAGACTAGGCGAGATGCTTCTGATGCTGTCTGTTATTCAAGAGTGGCTTAACACAAGGAACAAACAGCTGAAAGCCATGTCTTGCATACATCTGAGCGTAGTGGTTCTTGAAGCACTGACTCCAGCTGCAGTCCACTATTTGTGAATCTCACCTAAATGTTTGAATGGGTTTTGTTTCACAATTCTCTCCAGGTTGGGGTTATCCCTATTGCTTGCACACTCTTGTTCTACCACATCTTTTCCTTCCCTTCGCCTCACTATTAATGAGCTTGGACCAAGAGCTCTGTGAACAACCAGCCTCTTTCGCAACGACCTTTCGTGTCTTGCCCTCTTTGTGCATTGTTTCAACGGTCATCTTTTGGACAACTGTCAAATCAGCTGTCTTCCCCGTGATTGTGTAGCCTACAGAACTAGACTGAGAGACCATTTGAAGGCTTTTGCAGGTGTTTTTCATTAGCTGATTAGAGTGTGGCACCAGGTGTCTTCAATACTCAACCTTTTCACACACTTTTCATATTTCTCATTTTTAGTTGTCATCAAAATTAAAAGAAATAAACACTTGAAATATGTCAGTCTGTGTGGAATGAATGTACACATTATACAGTTTCACTTCTTGAATGGAATTAATAAAATAAATAAACTTTTTGAAGATATTCTAATTATATGACCAGCACCTGTAAATGAGTGTATGTTTTATCTAATCTATAGTGTTTGCTGTGCTGGAAAATATTTTTATTTTACATAGCACAAAAAAAAAAAAAAAAAAAAATTGCAAAATGTGTTGTTTTTTGCCTTGCATAATAAAATGAAAATAATCCCAGTACTTTTAGGTTCAATTTTACACTAATTTATAATTATTTATTATAATCTTTTATTTACTTAAAAACAACAAATGTGAAAAAAAATGGATATGGTTTTTAAATAGTGAATTGATGGACGAAAAAAAACAGAATTATAAAATATAATAAACAAAACTAGGAGAAATCCATATTTGTACTGAAGAACACAGATTAAAAAAAATTATGAAACATACATTTCTACGCTAATTATTTGTGACATAGATACTTACATTTTCAAATTGAAGTCTGCCATTTTCTTCTTGACGTAGGACCACTACAATCATTGCAAGAATCCAAACTGGAAATAACAGCACGGTGTACTTCATGGTGACACTGGACAGAGGGAGAGTTTATTAAAAACCAATTCACATGCTAGACATACTTTTATATGCAAGCATCAATTTGGTGTAAAGTTAAAAAAAAAAATCATAAAATGATATGCCTGTTTAATTAAAAACTAACTGAATACTTCCTTTTGACAGCCTGAAAGTGGCTGCAGTTATTATTGAATTGAAAGCATGTCCAGGCTAAAAAGTGTGCGCATCAGGTAAACCTTATTGACGCAAAAATGTCAAATCAATACCAAAACACTTTGGATATGATTGACAAAAATCTTAGTGCCAGATGTAAAACGAGCCAACACATAACCAACCAAACTCTATTCATCAATTGTGTAAAATATGGGGGTCCTCACAAGGCCAAACTGTCCTTACATTTCATGACCATGTCATGCCCATCCCCCAATACACTATAAAGTGAACACCTAACCGACCCAACTCTATTCATCAAATGTGTTAAAATATGGGGGTCCTCACAAGGCCCAACTGTCCTAACAGTTCATGGCCATGTCATGCCCATCCCCCATTACACTAGTTATTATTCTTAATTAATAGAGAGTAGGGACGCTAACAGTTACTCAATGATCGATTGATTGTCAGTAACCCGTTTAATCGACAGACCTTATCGATGGCCGATTAAGCATGACATTAAAGGATAAGTCATGATTTGTGCTGTGAGACATGCATTCACGTCTTTACACTTAAAATAATCAGATGTATGCAGTTTGTTATGTGGGGGGATGCATAAAACCCTGTTTTGCGTGGAACTCCGTTATATCTGCAGATGCTGCCGTTAATTTGAGGGTCAGGTAATCAAAAAGTAGGCTATGTGATGTTTAATTATGAGTTGTTCACGGGTGGATAAGATCAATCATTGGTTATGCAAACTTTAACTAGTTTCTCTAAAATATTAAAGATGTTTTAAGCAATTTCATCTGACAGACTGGCACATCGTGCGTCACAGCCAGACATGCGGTGAACCTCTTCGTTCTCACAATGAGTTTCTGAGTTCTCTCATCCTTCAGACCCAGTTTGTTCTTCCTAGGTAATCTGGGAACACATTCAGTGCTGCGAATAGCTTGTAAAGCCTGTCCTGCTCTTTCAGATTACTTGATTAAATGAATTAAAATGAAACTGGCCAGCGCAATGAATGATTTTGTCATTAACAGTGAAAACATTTAATATATGCTTCCCTGAAACTGTGAATGTTTTACTTTAATTTTATTTATATTATTATTTTATTTAACAAAACGTTTGTGTTTTGGCGCTGAATAGCAGTAGTTCTTTTGAAACACTTTACCACAAATGTAATTCATTCTTTATTTTGTAGATAACTGACCAACAAAAAATACATTCTTTTCTAAGAAAAATATATGAAGTGTACATTTATGTTCGTGCCTGTTGCACAACTGTGCAGTAGATGATTTGTTTCACTCCCTGAAAAATAAGGATTTAATTAATGCTCCACTGTAATTATTTTATCAAACCACTGTCCTATATTTGCTACAAACTTTAAAAACTAACAAAGTTTAAAATAAGTCTTTATTTTACAGATTATGTCTTAAGCATCCGAATTTTCATCTATGCTGATGTACTTTCATTTTCTCCATCTTACTCGCAGTGAGTTCAGGTAAAAAAGTAACAAGTAAGATTGGCCAAAATTTAATTTGCCTGCATCAAACTGGCAGGAAAATCTATATTTAAAATACATGAAATACAAAGGCTGGTTATTTTACCGGCAATGAGGGACAATAGTAATATTACAGAGGAAATATCTTAATATTAAAAAGGAAACATAAGTTTGACATCAACAGATTCTATCAATGTCGTATCGAATGCCCTTAAATAATGTATCCTATTTGACATCAAGCACCAAGTGTTTATTGAGATTATATCACATATAGTCTGTTCTTCACAGAAGCTTTAAGGCACCTTTATTTAGCCTAGCCAACTACTGTATATAAATATATTATTTTATTATATATAAAATAAGCACTTAGCTTATTTCGCTGTGATCATTATGCAAAGAGCATATTGCATATTGGTTTTATTCTTCAGTAACCCAAATTCATTAATTATGTATTTTATAAACCGGCTGTTCATAAAGACTATGCTATTAATTTCTGCAAGTCTCCAAATGGAAAAGGCTTGGGTGATTTGTTTGATATTTCAAATAATTCAAAACTTTATCTATTGTGTTTATAGAGTGGTGATTAATGATTAATTGATAATTTATCACAAATTTAAATGATCATGGATCACAGGATTTTGTGAAAATTGACATCCCTAATAGAAAGGGGTCTATTTTACTCAAAGAGAGTTATCACAACAATGTTTTTGAGATAACAGCCCAGGACAAATAGCCTAAAATGGCACTTAATCCTTCTACATCTAACGTTGTCATTGTCACAGAGAAAATTATTTTGTTTGCAATAAGTTATATTTACAGTTTTGGATGGAAACTCTGCTTATATCAAGAAGGAAATTAAATTGACTTACTGTATCTTACCCTTATGTGGAAGTTTTTGCACTGCATTTGATCACTGTCATTGATGACTCTTCACTTAATTCCTGTAAATGTGAAAAGGAAAGGCACAAGATTGGGTCAGAAAGTTTGTCAAGTAATTACTACACTTAACTAATGAACTAATATTACCTGGCCAATTTCAGGTGTGAAAATTATTGGACAACAACTACAATGTCATTTAATTTGTTATCTAAGTTTTAATACAAGAGAGCAAATGGTAAGTATAAATTGAGCCTAAGGAGACAACACATAACCGACCAAACTCTATTCATCAAATGTGTTAAAATATGGGGGTCCTCACAAGGCCAAACTGTCTTTACATTTCATGACCATGTCATGCCCATCCCCCAATACACTAGATATTAGTCTTAATTAATAGAAAGGGGTATATTTTACTTGAAGTGAGTCATCACAACAACATTTTTGAGAAAACAGCCCAGGAAAAACAGCCTAAAATGAGGGTCAACACTCCTTCTACAACCACAAATCAGAAACAGCTGGGACAGTACGGAAAATGCTAAAATATAAAAAATTGTGATTTCTAAATTTATTTTGACTTGTATTTCATTGCAGACAATACAACAAAATTTTTAATGTGTTGCTCATGATTTTCCTCATGTATTACAGTTTTGTTCCTGCAACACATTACATAAAAAGTTGGAACAGCATTGCTTTTACCACTTTGTAATGTTGTCATTCCTTTTTATAACACTTAAAAAGATGTTTAAGGACTGAAGACAGCAAGTGATGAAGTGTTTCAGGTGTAATTTTGTACCATTCTTCCTGCAAACAAGTCTTAAAGTGGGCAACAGTACCAGGTCTTCGTTGTTGTATTTTGTGCTTGGAAATGCACCACACATTCTCTATTGGAGACAGGTCAGGACTGCAGACAGGCCAGTCCAGTACCTGTATCCTCTTCCTCCACAGCAGGACTCTGTACTGTGTGCAGAATGTGGTTTTGCATTGTCTTGTTGAACTCTGCAGGGCGTCCCTGGAGAAGGCAGCAGCATTTTGTGCTCCAGAATCTCTATGTGCTTTTCAGCATTAATGGAGCATCACAGAAGGGCAAGTTACCTTTGCCAAGGAAACTGACACAACCCCATACCATGACAGACCCTGGCTTTTGGACTTGTTGCTGGAAAATCTGGATGATCCTTTTCTTCTTTGGTCTGGAGCACACAGCGTTCATTTCTCTCCAAAATACCTGAAACTGATTGGATGCTGCTTTTGTACCAAATCATAATCACAATCACCTGTTGACATCACCTGTTTCACATCACATCATTATTTAACCAATTTACCTGATGACAGCCCTAAACTGCTCCTGTCACAACCTTTTTAAAAATATGTTGCAAGAACCAAAATTGGAATATGTGTTTATTAACACATTAAATAATGTCTGTTTGATTGTCTGTAATGCAATACAAGTCAAAGTAAATTTAGAAATCTCTACTTTCTTTTTTTATTTGCGTTTTCCCATCATGTACCAATCTTTTTTGATTTGAGTTTCTAACATCGTCAGCATCAAGAAGGAAATTAAATTCACTTACTTTCTCTTTTCCTGACGTGGAAGTTTTCGCACTGCATTCGATCTTCATACAATTCCTGTAAAAGTGAGAAAGAGAAACACAAGACTGAGGCAAGTTTTATTATCTTTGACTCATTTGAGTTGTTTGAAACATTTTAATGCATTATTTTAATTTTCCACATAAGTTACATTTGGCTGGTGGCTTTTTGTCAAGGAAACCAGTGTGATGCTGGTTTGCCTACAAAGTGACATCATAGTCCCACCACTCTATTCAACAAATGTGTTCAAATATGGGGGTCAGAAAGGAAACAAGAGATGTTCATATTAATCGTTTAACCGTTAACTGAAAGGATCCATTATTAACCAATTTATGGTATCAGTTAAACAATTCAAATTTATTATTATTTTATTTTTTATTTTTCAAGTTTTGAGTGCATAAATATGCAACAGATAGGGCTATTTGTAAACTCAGAAGCATTATAATACAGTATGTTTATTTTAATATATTTTGATAAAAGAAGCTTAATGAAAAGAGTGAGAAGACTTATCAGAGTTTGACACAGACATGTTAATGCCAAACCAACGCTAATGGCGATTGCCTCTGTCTTGGATCTGCATCATAAACACCTTAGTTTATTTGCACAAGTGGAGAAAGAAGCCCCAAATGCTAAACTTTCTGAAATGTGCTGTGCTCTGCTCTGAAAACAAGTCAGAGCGTTGGGGTTTCACTTGCTCCGAGTGCGCTCCACACGACACCAACATAAATACAATCAACAAATAACTCAACTTTTTTCATTTGGAGAATTATAGTTATTAATAGTCTTTACTAAAGATCCATTTCTAAAATAGCCTGCATAGCTTAATCTACAAATTAAACAAATCCTGATTAACTTAAATAATTTTGCATATGATAACTTCACACCAAACTGAGACTTTCATTTTATAGCTTTATAAACTATAAAAAAAAAAATGTATGCAATCCTAGGCTATATGTTAAAAACTAAATTATTATATGCTATAGTATTCTAGCCTATATTTTAAATAAAAGTCAACATGTGCCACAGCGCACGTATGTTTAAAGCTTCTGTAAAGAACAGAGCTTCATTTGACAGATGAAAGAATCTCAATAAAAAAAACAAAAAAAACTTTGATGTCAACTAGACTACAGGCTTCACTGTTTAAGGGCATTCTATATGTTATAAAAATAATAGAATCTGTTGTTGTTAAGTTTAGGCTATATTTCCTTCTTAATAAATTTCTAAGTTTCCTTTAAAATCTCTAATAACATTATTATACCTCATTGCCGGTAAGATATAACCAGCCTTTCAGCAAAGCCTATGTTGATATACTGATATTTCTGTGCAACTAAGGACAGCTTAACTAAAATCACACAAGTACTGTGGTAAAATCAGATGCTCAAGACATTATTCTTTAAAATAATGACTTCTATTAAAAATGTTGACAGACATTGTGATATAAGAATAAGCGCGAAGCATTAATTAAATGCTTATCTTCTGTAGAGCTAACGATTTGAGGTAGCCTACTATTTTTATATGAGTAAAACAAAAACCATAAAAGAAACTTATGATTGAAAATAAACAGCATGCTGGCTCTTAAATAGGATTCAGTCAGTGTTTTCATTTTGTAATCTAAATATGTAATTTAACTGAAAAAAATATCTAGGGCAGGCCTATTTACTTTATTCTTTTTATTTAGTTTATTCTTTTTTTTCTATGTTGTTCGGAACACTGTTTGTGCGTAAAGATTTCATTATGTTCTGTTGTTAATGTTCTATGCTGTTGTTCGCATTTTAAAATAAATCAATATTTTAAAATGCAATAGGCCTATTTGATGTGTCAGACACAAAATAGACACAAAAAATTATTAAATGATCATTTAATATTAATCTGATCGGTTATCGGTTAATATTCGGTTAATGAGGGGCGGTTGTCGGTTGGTAAAATTAACCGAAATAAGCATCCCTAAGCAGAAGCACATATATTGTTAAGTTATATTTATTTTATTTTACTACATAGTGGTCGCACTTTAAAATACTTTGATGTGTGAAACCATAAGTGTATATTTAGATTGAGTATAAGGTACTGTTGCACTTTGAAAAAAAATATAAAATCTGAAGTGCCTTTTTATTTTTTAAAAAAGTTTCTGAATATTAAGATTCAAAGATGTTATTTTTCTATATTATTCATATTCTTTTTTTATATCTCTTTTTTGCACTGTTTTATACAGTTATATTGTAAAACTTTACTGTAGTTTACTGTTTGTATTTGTAATATTTTATTAATGGATAAGTCTGAAGCACACCATAAATTTAATCTGTCAATTTAAACAAGGCTAAAATTATACACAACTGTTTCTACAGATACCCACTCAGGTATTGATTCCCTGAGCTCAGGTATGAGAATCAGTATCGGGAAGGGAAAAAGGGTATTGGAACATCCCTACTTCTAACATGGTCAGCGTCAAGTAGGAATTAAATTCACTTACTGTCTTTTTCCCTGATGTGGAAGTTTTCGCACTGCATTTGATCTCAGTCATCAATCACTCTTCATGCAATTCCTGTAAAATGGAAAAAGAGAAACACAAGATTGAGGCAAGAAGGTTTGCAAAGTGACGATTTTATTGTCTTTAATTAGCTTGATGCAAATGATTAATGTTTGCAAATATTTTTGGAATATTTCAATTTTCCATACAAGTTACATTTGCAGCTTTGGGTGGAAACTTGGCTTTTATCAAGAAGGAAATTAAACTCACTTACTTTCTCCTTCCCTGATGTGGAAGTTTTCGAACTACATTCAATCACTGCCATTGAGGACTCTTCACATAATTCCTGTAAACGTGAAAAGGAAAGGCACAAGATTGGGTCAGAAAGGCAGTGAATGCAGCTATAAAATGAGCCTAAAAAGCCAATACATAACCAAACCAACCACTATAGAGTGGTGGAACTATGATGTCACTGTAGACAAAAACCCAGAAGCGAGTTTGTGTTTTAGCACTTCTGCTTCCAACTTTCTAATGTACATTTTTTTGGAATGGGATATTTGTAAAATCCCTAAAATAAAGTGTATGGCTAACTCAAGCTTAAGATACATTCATGTTTTATTCTAAGGTATTAACCACACCAGTTACACCACATTTGAGATTTTTTTTTAAGCTGTTAGGCGTCTTTATAAAGCTGGTTGCTAAGAAGTTACTAACCTACAGCTGCTGTCGGACATGAAATATCTCACAGTGAACAGGTTGATGGTGATGAGGTGACGATCGTGGTGTAGTTTGTTTATAGCCTAGTGTCAGACTTTTAGTTGTGTTGCTGGTATTCAGGCTTCTTAATTTAGAAAAGTTGTATTATATTAAAGAGTATTTTATATTAAAGATGATCTCAATGAACAAAAGGTGCAGGTTTAATGAACTATGGTTAAGCACAGAGCTCAGTTTTTGTGATAATCCTATTGGCTACACGAGTGACATTATAAATGAGTGATTATTTTAAATGATTAGAGAGGGGTATATTTTATTTAAAGGGGGTCGTCACAACAATGTTTTTGAGACATCAGGCCAGGAATAACAGCCAAAAACGGTGGTCAGCCCTCCTACATCTAACATTGTCATTGTCAGTAAGTTTTACAGTTCATAGGGACCAATTTCTTCTTCCTCCAAATCACAACCTGTAGATGTGATTAAAATTATTGCCTCATTTTGTGTAGTTTGCAAAATATGTATTTAGTTATATGTTGTAACTTGTAATCACCCTGCGTGGCTTGTAATCACGTATCTATTATAGATCAGCGCTTGTACTGTATCTCTCAGGTTAAATCTGTATGGGGCTGTTCGCATATTGTGCCCAAAACCATGTTGAAAACGCGACACGTGCTTCATCCTTTACGGATTTAAATGCATTTCTGAACTGCCGATCCTCTGCTGTTTGTCATTGCTATGGCCACAATCAGCTGTTCATACCCAGATGCTGCAGTCAATTTTCAAAATAGTTCAACTTTTGCCACTGTGTGGATTAATACTGAATGTGTGTCGCTGTTATTGCTTGGAGTTAGGTTTAAGAGTAGAGCAATATGCTGGTGTTTAACTGCAATGCTTTAATGCACTCCTGCATAGGGCTCACACATATACTCTGCACTGTGGCTCCTTCATAACTGTGGTGGGTGTTTCTCTCCATCTCATGCTGAACGCAGTCGACCAACCCAAACAGACTGGGTCATCGGACCAATCACCGCTAGATTAGCTTCACACAAAGGAAGGGTTTGGAAACAAATGAATCGCTGAACAAATCATATGGGAGCCGTTGGGATAATTGGGTAAAAATAAATGCATATCATAAGATAATGAAAGTGTTTTTGACCTTGCACGCATATCAGACTGTTGCTGGAGACCACCAAAACCAAAGTGTGACCTTTAATAATGCATTATTTGTGCTCATTAAATTCACTTACTTTCTCTTTCTCTGACGTGGAAGTTTTCACACTGCATTCGATCTCAGTCACCAATGATGCTTCACGCAATTCCTGTAAATCTGAGAAAGAAAAACACAAGAATGAGGCAGAAAGGTTTGCAAATTGACGATTTTATTCTCTTTGACTCATTTGATGGAAACTGTGATAGTTTGCAAATGTTTTAATGAATTATTGTAATTTTCCACATAAGTTACATTTGCAGTTTTGGATGGAAACTCAGATCATGTTAAGAAGTGTTAACTTTGTAAATCTTTTTGAAGAAGATTTACAAAGTGGCTACCACAGCCAATACAAGTAGAAACAATAATAGCCAAAGTGTAATTATCTACTGCCACATACGCAACTATTTTGTGTACATTGCAGGAATAGAACAGAAATATAAAAACATGCACAATTAAGTTAACATAACAATTAAGTTATTTCTTTAGAGTAATTTGAAACATCAAAAAGTAAACAAATAAATAAAACCCACAACACAATACAACAAAGGTGTCCTCTGATAATAGCA
This sequence comes from Danio kyathit, assembly GCA_903798195.1. Lineage (NCBI taxonomy): Eukaryota > Metazoa > Chordata > Actinopteri > Cypriniformes > Danionidae > Danio > Danio kyathit. The sequence goes on from LR812536.1 coordinate 23,809, forward strand.
AACATACTTTAAGAGAGCACACACTCACCCTTAATTGGCATGGCCAAGAAGAATCACCATAGTAGTAGGTAATTTCCTCATCCATATCCCTTGTAGTAAACAGACACAGGTGTGGCCTTCCTTTAAGAACTACTGCCTTCATTTAGGATTTCTGTGATCATCATTAAGACATCCCAGCTATCCATCCTTTTGTAAAGCCTTGATGCTGTGGGAAAAATACTGCATAATTAAAACATTACTGACTGCTAACTTTGCCCTATTAATATTTTGTCAAATATATGATACAGTTAACTTCCCTTCCTAAAAGTGTCCCTATTGACATCCTGACCACCTTGTTATTGTTATATTATTACTACTACTACTACTCCTTCTACTAATACCACTACTACTACTACTACTGCTACTACTAATAATAATAATAAATAATCTACAGTGGACAAGCTCAAGTTTAGACCTCATTCACACCCCTATTTTAGCATCATCCACATTTGACTGTATTGACAAAACTGTATTAAACTTAATGCCTTAATGACAGGTCTAAACTGAGATATTGGAAATACCAGATACAGTTTAACACACGTGTGTTTCTAGAATAACCTGCATCATTAAAAAGGTTTTAAAATGTTTAAAATGAAGCCAAAAAATGTCCAACTTACCAGTAACGTGTACCATTAAATATGAACTCTGTAGTGAACTGAGCTGTCATATTAGCACAATTATAGCAGCTGTCAGAATAGTACAATCGCTAAGAAATTAATATAAGCGTTACATTACTGTAATATAAACAAACTGGGTCACGGACACTATTTAATCTGCTAATGATGTCGCACCTGAAGTGATATGACCCTGACTAACTCGTCATGCACACAATGTTTAAAGTTAACTTAACACAAGCCACAAAAGTATACAGTAAATAAGCAGTTCATACCTTTAAGATGCACAAATGCTTCTCTTTCGTGTTTGTTGACGCTGTAGTTGGATTTAAAGTTCTCCTTCACGTTGCTGCGGCAGCCAATTGGAAACCAGAAGCGCGCTGACCTTGATTGACATCAAATCCAGCTAATCGCTGACGAGGGTTCCGCTGCTCGACCAATGAAACGCGATAAAATCCAGCCAATCGCTGACGAGGAGGTTCTGCTGCTAGACCAATGAAACGCGACTGAGACGAGTTGAAATGTGTATGGAACGGTAG
>LR812536.1:27500-80000 GCA_903798195.1 Danio kyathit
GAGTTGTTGCTATAGTGATCTGAGAGTTGTTGCTATAGTGATCTGACAGTTGTTGCTATAGTGATCTGAGAGTTGTTGCTATGGTGATCTGACAGTTGTTGCTATAGTGATCTGACAGTTGTTGCTATAGTGATCTGACAGTTGTTGCTATAGTGATCTGACAGTTGTTGCTATAGTGATCTGACAGTTGTTGCTATAGTGATCTGACAGTTGTTGCTATAGTGATCTGAGAGTTGTTGCTATGGTGATCTGACAGTTGTTGCTATAGTGATCTGACAGTTGTTGCTATAGTGATCTGACAGTTGTTGCTATAGTGATCTGAGAGTTGTTGCTATAGTTATCTGACAGTTGTTGCTATAGTGATCTGACAGTTGTTGCTATAGTGATCTGAGAGTTGTTGCTATAGTGATCTGAGAGTTGTTGCTATAGTGATCTGAGATTTATTGTCTTAGCAGCAGGTCTGGAGCTGAAACCTGCTGGAGATCAGGTCTACTCATATAAACAGGACTGGATCAGCTCATTCCAGCAAAGCTGATTCTGAAAGTATACAACTGCTGATATTTTCTTACAGCAGTAACCTATAGACTATATAAACCTAAACTGAACTTCAGCTCTGATAACTGGACACAGTTTCAGTTCCAATGGGCTATACACACACACACTTTAATTTCAGTCAGTCAGCTTCAGGGCTCCGGTGAATTGTCATATCATACAAAATCGCAGCGTTTAGGATCTGATTTCAGCGACCTTCACTGCCTCGCTGAGATACGATAGAAAGTGGGCGTCAGACAAAACAAGAAGCTCTGCATTAGATTAAATAGTACTGGGCCATGTCTTTATAACATAAGGACAGACGAGTCTTCGCTGAGGTCCAGCATTCTCCAGCTTCCGGCGCCTAGACTGCAGCTCTGCACAAGACGTTTGGCCATAGGGGAAATGGTCGTGCCCAACTGAGCCTGGTTTCTCTCCAGGTTTTTTAAATCTTCGCTTTCGCCAATTGGTGAAGTTTTTTCCTCGCCACTGTCGCCACTGGCTTGCATGGTTCAGGATCTGTAGAGCTGCGCATGGATGGATTTACTCTTCAGTGTTTGGACTCTCAGTAGTGATTATTAACCCACACTGAACTGAGCTAAACTGAGCTGAACTTAATCTCTGAAAACTGAACTGACACTGTTTACATTCACTATAATCTTCCATGTGAAGCTGCTTTGACACAATCTACATTGTATAAGCGCTATACAAATAAAGATGAACTGAATTGAACTGAACATGGACATTAATTTACTCCAGTATTTTCAGTGGAGTTTCTGCGCTCGCCTGCTGCTAGTGACGGCGCCTGCGTTTAAACAGTCTTTAATATAGATGCTGATGTCTATTTAACTGATCATATTTGAGTTACATTACAACCTCCATGCTGGAAAAGGAACCTTATGACACTGAAAATAGTCAATAAAGCTTTCACCAGAGGTTCATCATTGGCTGAAAATCACTAGCGGTGCATAGAGTCCATTTACTATAATCTTCTGTGTTCAGCTGCTTTGACAGTGGTGGGCAAACGTTTTAGACCAGAGGGCCACATCAAGTTTTGCAAACCAAGTGAAGGGCCACATGTCAAATCCTACAAATAATAACTTTTATTTATAGTGGCAGTAAGCGTGGAGCATGTAATATCGGACAGAAACGTGTCACATTAACACACATTCTTTTATTGTTATTATTGAGTCATATTTACTAGTCAAATTAATTTGCACTGCTATTCATATTTACTTATCAACCATGATAAAACAATAAAATAATCCCCTATAAAATATAATAATAATAATTTTTGGAGAATAGAAAAGATATTGTCTGATAGAATAATCTCATATTAACACATAAAATAAAGAATGTTTGTGTGAAAAATGCCGGTTGTAGTCTTTAAAAACAGCATATTAGACACCGCTTTCTGTCTGATATTGGTGAAGAAGTATTTTGTTGTCCATTCTTCCTTGAACACACGACATTCACAGTCAGTTTTTCTTGTTGACTCATTTTCAGTCTTTAATGGTCGAGTGCATTTTAATATCTGAGAGTGTGTTCTAATTTTACTGGTTGCACTAACTGTACCGCGTGCAATACTGCCATCACATGGCGTTCACTTGTATTGCATCATTAATTTACTAATTCTGAAACCAAACCGTTACTCAGAAGCAGATTTTAAAAACTCCCTCGCGGGCCGGATGAAAGTGTTCAGCGGGCCACATATGCCCCACGGGCCGTAGTTTGCCCACCTGTAGACGCCTTATAGAAATAAAGATGGATTGAATTAAATATACTGTATTCAATTGGCGGAAAATAGTAAAAAATATATTTAAAACCAGAATAAAATGTACACTGAAATAAAGGTAGACCAGTGGGGCTGATCCTCCTCAAGGCATACCTGCCAACACTCCCGTTTTTCCCGGGAGTCTCCCGTATTTTAGACCCGTCTCCCGTATTGTTCTGTCTCCCGGTAAACTCCCGGAATCCGACCCCCGCTCCTCAGCATTTTGGTACAGTCCGGGCTGAAACCTGGTGCTTGTGCGCGTGCTCTTCCGGTCGCGCGCAACCTCTCCGCGCTACAGTTTGCGCGCCTCCATATCCCCAAAACTCTCACCCCTCCCGCTCCATGCTTTTAGTTCGCGCCAATGATGCCAACTCAGCGACTTTTCAGACCCCCCTAGCGACAAATTTTCAAAAAAGCGACTAGCGACAAATCTAGCGACTTTTTTGTGTGTTACTGGAGATGTTTATAGACTGTCGTTTGTCCATACTGTACCGTCCCTACTCTTCTCAACGAGCTGCGGATGCCCGCCTTAGAGCACTGACAGGTGGCCCAGTCCTCGTACAGCAGCCTCTCCCACCTGCAGCCTGACAGCAGATCACCCCTCTGCGTACCAACGGCAAATGATTTAGCACCGGGAGTGTGAAGGTATTTCCCTTGTACAGTCAAACTGATCTGCTTCTCCTTTATTTTAACAATTTAATTTGACCGTTTATTCTTTTCTTGTTCACAATCAGAGATGTTTTAAAGTGAGAGTTTCTGAACTTGTCTGAGTTTATTACGTCTGAGAGATTACTGCAAATTCACTACTCATCTATAATGATATACTGTATTCAAACAGCAAGACATTTAGTTAAATTGACAAGCTTAGATAAAGCGTAGTGCAAATATAAAATACCCCATTTATTTACCATAGGCTGTTAAACAAACAGAAATGGTAGAACGTGATGACGTCAATAATATGCAAATTAGCGTATGACGTAACCACGAATTATGTCCTTTTGCTCACATGGGTAATTGAATATTAATGAGATGATGTCATTACGCTGCTGCGCGTCAGCCAATCACTGCTGATCATGATTTGCATGATAGATCGATCAGTCCTTCACGAGCACACGCAGATCTCAGATCAGCTCACGCAGACAGCTTTATCCAGGATCTGCTGAATCTCTCAGTGTGAGGATCAGATCATTAAATTACAGCTAGCAAACACTTTGAGGAGGAGTTTTTATATCTGATCATCATAGTTATTAGTGCAGGCTTCATTTAATAACCTTCAGCCTGTTTCAAACACAAGTAGCGGCCATTAAGCAAATATTCCATAACATTACATCAGCTCCAATATCAAACACACTGCAGGACAATCAACAGCAGATTAGAGTAAAGCTATCTACTCCTCATGCGTTTAAACTCTCCATTTAAATGGGAAAGTTGAGTGAATAATCAGTGATTTACAATAATAATCCTCACAGTGGAGCTCTCATTACGCTCCCTTAATGAACCAGTCATGAACGAGTGAACCACCGCGTGAACACATTAAAGCCTCGCTAATAAAGGCATGAATGAAGAGTGTGTGTGTGTGTGTGTGTGTGTGTGTGTGTGTGTGTGTGTGTGTGTGTGTGTGTGTGTGTGTGTGTTCATGATGAGCGCAAACAGATGGACACTTTACTCTCGCTCTCTCTAAGGAGGAGGACGTGATTGAAGACCTCGGGTCACTGCACATCTGTGCTGTCAATCATCCCCAGCACATGAGCGCTTCCTCGGAGAGTAGAATCAAATGCACAGTACAGTGATCCAGCAGGAGACGAATAAAGCACAGTTTACATGATGCTCACTGTCCACAAGAGTGTGTGTGTGTGTGTGTGTGTGTGTGTGTCATCATATAGTCTACTTTACTGAACTGCTCCATTCTACTATACTGTACTCTACTGTAGCGTGGTGTGGTGTGTGTGTGTGTGTGTGTGTGTGTGTGTGTGTGTGTGTGTGTGTGTGTGTGTGTGTGTGTGTGTGTGTGTGTGTGTATGTGTGTGTAGTGTGTAATGTGATGTGTGGTATACTCACCAGGGCCCCGATCAGATGCGCGGCCTCGGCTCCTCGGCTCCCCCCCCTCAGGCAGCGGACTCTCAGCATGGCTCTGTGCTTGTGCTCCTGCTTCTAGAACTCTCTCTCCTCCACATGCAGCTGCAGCTCCGGATCGGGCACTAGCAGAGCCTCCGCGGCCGCGCGCTTATATAGACTCTTCCAGCAACGTGACCCGCAGGAGGAGATCCTGACAGCAGCACATTCTTATCGCAGAGGAGTGACGCAAGAGCCCGGACACTACTGCCGGCATATATCAGCTACTGTACTCACTGTAAACACTCTGAGGCTGAGGGAGAACTGTGCCCCTCATTATTATCTGAATATGCTCCTGCCCTCATGAATATAAGAATAAATATTAAATATTAGAACCCTCCCTCTCCCTCCACATCACTGTCCTGCACTTCTGATCACATGGACACGCCTCTCATTTATATCAGTCACTTAGGGCGGGGCTATCAGTCATTTGGGGCGGGTCTATCAGGGCTTTTAGGAAGGAGCTAACAGTCCAAGATGGAGCTATCAGTCGTTTAGGGCGGGGCTATCAGTCATTTGGGGCGGGGCTATCAGTCATTTAGAAGGATCTATCAGTATTTTCAGGGAGGAGCTAACAGTCCAGGATGGAGCTATCAGTCATTTAGGGCAGGGCTACCCGTCATTTGAGGGGTGTCTATCAGTCATTTGGGGCGGGGCTACCAGTCATTTAGGGAGGGGCTATCAGTCATTTAGGGAGGGTCTATCAGTGCTTTAAGGCAGAGCTGTCAGTGCTTTAGGGAGGAGCTATCAGTCATTTAGGGCGGAGCTATCAGTGCTTTAGGGAGGAGCTATCAGTGCTTTAGGGCGGAGCTATCAGTGCTTTAGGGAGGAGCTATCAATCATTTAGGGGCGGAGCTATCAGTTATTTAGGGCGGAGCTGTCAGTTATTTAGGGCGGAGCTGTCAGTGCTTCAAGCCGAAGTCACACTAGAGTTTGAGCTTGTGAAATTCTGTCATACGGCGCTGCGAAAAGGGGCGGGATTAAACAAGATGATTAGACATTAATGAAGCGAGCGATTGCTCCATGTTTTACATTTCAGTTCAGAGAGGTCATGTTTAGATCCTGGATTGGTCTCACGCAGTCAAGTGATGCAATTTCGCAGGTCAGAGTTCACCAAGCTTGAACTCTGCACCGCAGCAACCTGCGAAATCTGACCCATGACCCTGCGTTTCTGGTCTGACGCATTCGCGTGCGTATGAATGGATGTCTATGGAGGGAAAACTCTAGTGTGACCGCGGCTTTAGGGAGAAGCTATCAGTCATTCAGGGCGAAGCTATGAGTGCTTAACTGTACGTTCACACCGAAAGCAGTGAAAGCGTCAAAGGTCGCTCTGGCCGCCCTGGCCACAACGCTGTCTGCCTTGAGCTCCGGCGGTGAGAGCGTCAAAATTCACTACACATTGATCTCGTATTTAAAGGAGCCGTTGCCGGATATCATATCAGTAACACTCCCGCATCAAACATGCTTTCTAGCGTGAAGATGTTGCACACTTATTATCAAATTCACTTAACTACGGAAGATCAAGCTGCATGTGGTGTGGCTTTGCTCCACGATGTGTCCATATGCCTGAAATATTCTGAAGCAGCAATACTGTTTTTTATTGTCGCATGAAATTCCTGCTTTTTTTAAAGAAAAATATATATATAACATTGATGCACATCAGTAACTCGCCAGTAACTTTTTAAATCTACGTTCCAGTAAGAAAACATTGCAGATAATTGGAAATCCAGCGACTGCAATAATTAAACCCTTGGGAACAACTGTGGTCGGATCCAAAGTTCACAGTGACTGTGTTCTCTGACTCCTCTCAAGCGCTGGACTTCTACATTCCGATTGGTTGCCGCCGAACCTCATTACCATAAAGTTGACTTGATTTCAACTCTCCTCGACGCTCACACCGGCGAAGACGCGCCATGCTGCTCCTCGCTGCTTATTGCCGCCGGCTCTCATTGAAAATGAATGACTTCCAGCTACTTTGACGCTCTCGCAGCTTTCGGTGTGAACGTACAGTTAGGGAGGAGCTGTCAGTCATTTAGGGCGAAACTGTCCATGCTATAGGGAGGAGCTATCTGTTATTTAGGGCGGAGCTGTCAGTGCTTTAGGGTGGAGCTGTCAGTGCTTTAGGGAGGAGCTATCAGTCATTTAGGGCGGAACTGTGCATGCTGTAGGGAGGAGCTATCTGTTATTTAGGGTGGAGCTGTCAGTGCTTTAGGGAGGAGCTATCAGTGCTTTAGGGAGGAGCTATCAGTCATTTAGGGCGGAACTGTGCATGCTGTAGGGAGGAGCTATCTGTTATTTAGGGCGGAGCTGTCAGTGCTTTAGGGAGGAGCTATCAGTGCTTTAGGGAGGAGCTATCAGTCATTTAGGGCGGAACTGTGCATGCTGTAGGGAGGAGCTATCAGTCATTTAGGGTGGAGCTATAGGTGCTTTAGGGAGGAGCTATTAGTCATTTAGGGCGGGGCAATCAGTCATTTAGGGTGGAACTATAAATACTTTAGGGAGGGTCTGTTAGTCATTTAGGGTGGAGCTATCAGTGCTTTAGGAAGGGTCTATCAGTCATTTAGGGCGGGGCTATCATCACTTTAGGGCGGAGCTATCAGTCATTTAAGGTGGGGTTATAAGTTCTTTCTGCTCTGCCTTTGTCTTCCTTCATTTGGTTAGCCACGCCCATCTTCCAACTATCCAATCAGTTCCCAAATCATGCAACGCCACACATTTCTTTAAATCTAATTTCAGGACTGGTTCAAGTGGAAGTGTCACGACAGGGGAAATGACAAAGCCTCAAATCCTTAGCCTAAACACATAATGGCTAATGCTAATGCTGCCTCTATGGCAGTACGGGGGCAGGAAGGAGACTAGCTGCTGTGTGATTGGATAAGATGTGCTTCACGTGACTAAGTTAGCGTTACAGGTCTTCCAATGGTGGGTAATGCAGACATAGAGGGAACATTTCTGGAAAAGGCCAATCTGCTGTTTATGCTGACTTTAAGAATAATCAATAATAATAATAATAATGAGGAGGATGATGATGAAGTGAGGCGAGTATCTCTTCAATGCATACTGTAAGATCAGACCACCCACATTATTCTAAACACAGAAATCAGTGTCTGAGCAGCAGAAAACACTAACACTGAGCCCAGCACGAGGCCCATACGCAATATTAAACACACACATATATATATCTGTGGTGCGTTTGCTTTCTGAAAACCCAAACGCTGCAGCAGAACTGAGCTAAAGCTGCTGATGTTAAAGGCACAGCGCACACCTGAACATGCCCCGCCCACAACTCACACCATTGGTCAGTCAGACTACACACATGATTAAATCTACATTGAAATACTTCAGGAGCTCAACACAATAGTTTATCAGTGTTTGGTGTAATGAAATCACTCATCTACTGAAGAGACACTGTACTTAAGATGCTTTAATACAGTTGCTGATAATGTTCCTGCGTTAAATACTGGAATAACCCAATACATTCATTCAGATTTGTTATATAAACACATTTTGCAGGATAATTATTTTTTCAAGAATCTTATATTTAAGAAAAAATGAATTTATAAATGATTCAATGACAGTATGGAGCATTTATTAAAATGTGGTATTGGTGTTTACATCATATGATCCATATACAAGCTACTGCTGTTAATACTTTTAAAAGACCCTGCTTGACTCAGAAAATAAGAGTTTAATTTCTATTAACCAACAGTGATTTTGATAGTATTGACTGATATAAAAAGCATTTATAAAGCAGCTTTCACAGACACAGAATCACCAAGAGCTTTACAGTAAAGGAGAACACAGATCAACACAGCAGAGCAGAGCAGAGGCCTCCTGCTCATCAGCTCTCCAACACTCCTGCTGCACTTTGTATTCAGCATGATTAGAGTCGGTCTGTAAACAGATTAGCAAAGGCTACTACAGCACTTCTGTTCTTCTGGCAGCTCATATTCTTGTTTCTTTTTAAATAAATGCAGCATAATTATTATTATTGTACATCATGTTGGAGAAAGTGTATACAGGCTGTGTTTAATTGAGCATTGCTGCACACACACACACACACACACACACACACACAAACACACACACACACACACACACACACACACACGTTGTTCTCAAGAGTGAAGCAGATGACAGATTGATCAAATACACCAGCGGAGCGAGCGCTAGATAATAACCTGAGCAGTAGGACAGCGTAACAATAATAACCATAATGATAACATGTAAAGTGTGTGTGTGCGTGTGCATGTGTGTGTGTTTGTGTTGATCATGTGCTAAATCAATGCAACAGAGTCCAGCGCTGCGGAGGAGGAGGAGGAGGATTATTGACCAGAGCTAAGAATGATGAAGACCCGGGCAGAGTCCATCAGCCAGCCTGATAAACACACACACACACACACACACACACACACACACACACACACACACACACACAGAAAACACCTAGACCGTTCATACCACAAACACCAAACTTTATCTTTCCCAACTGATCCGACTTCTAGTTTTCCCAAAACTGACCCGGAAAATTAGCAAAAGTCTCATTGACTTAACATTGGACCAAACTTTATGACCTCATAACTTTACACCAGACTGTCATACAGACTTAATGTTGGGCTCATTTACCTCAGACTACCAATCTGCCAATCACTGATGACCTTTAAACTTACTAGCCACACCCTAGCAACCACTTACAGCACCCTAGCAACGGTCCTATAGACTTCCATTATAAAAAAAACTGCCATTGACTTTACATTGGACATGCTAACAACATACTGTTCATACTAGCAACATGCTAATTCATACTAAATGCATGCTAACATGATAGTTTATACTAGAAACATGCTAGCAACATGCTAATTCATACTAGAACCATGTTAATTTATGTTAGCAACTGCTTAGCAACTACTCAGAACACCTTAGCAACTGCCTAGCAACATCTTAGCAACCACTTAGCAACCACCCAACAACCACTCAGAACACACTAGCAACCACCTAGCAACACCTTAGCAATGACCTTGAACACCCTAGCAACTGCTTAGCAAAACCTTAGTAACCACTCAAAACACCCTAGCAACCACCTAGCAACATCTTAGCAACCACATAAAACACCCTAGCAATGCCTTAGTAAACACTCAGAACACCCTAGCAACCGCTTAGCAACACCTTAGCAACCCCCTAGCAACACCTTAACAACTACCTGGAACACCCTAGCAATCACCTAGCAACCACCTAGCAACTACTTAGCAACTACCTAGCAACCACTCAGAACACCCTATCAACACCTTAGCAACCACCTAATAACCATTCAGAACACACTAGCAACACTTTAGCAATGACCTAGAACACCTTAGCAACCACCTAGCGATGCCTTAGCAACTACCCAGAACACCCTAGCAAATGCCAAGTTATGCCTTAGTAACCCCTCAGAACACCCTAGCAACCACCTAGCAACATCTTAGCAACCACATAAAAAACCCTACCAACGCCTTAGGAAACACTCAGAACACCCTAGCAACCGCCTAGCAACACCTTAGCAACCCCCTAGCAACACTTTAACAACTAACTGAAACACCCTAGCAACCACCTAGCAACAGCTTAGCAACCACCTAACAACCACTCAGAACACACTAGCAACCACCTAACAACACCTTAGCAATGACCTAGAACACCTTAGAAACCACTTAGCAATGCCTTAGCAACTACCCAGAACACCCTAGCAACCGCCTAGCATGGGTTTAGTAATCACTCAGAACACCCTAGCAACCTCTTTGCAACCACATAAAACACCCAAGCAATGCCTTAGTAAACACACAGAACACCCTAGCAACCGCTTAGCAACACCTGAGCAATCTCTTAGCAACACCTTAACAACTACCTGGAACACCCTAGTAATCACCTAGCAACAGCTTAGCAACCACCTAGCAACACCTTAAAAACTACCTGGAACACCCTATTAATCACCTAGCAACAGCTTAGCAACCACCTAGCAACTCCTTAGCAACTGCCTAGCAACCACTCAGAACACCCTAGCAACACCTTAGCAACCACCTAACAACCACTCAAAACACACTAGCAACACCTTAGCAATGACCTAGAACACCTTAGCAACAACCTAGCAATGCCTTAGCAACTACCCAGAACACCCTAGCAAACGCCAAGCAATGCCTTAGTAACCACTCAGAACACCCTAGCAACCAACTAGCAACCACATAAAACACCCTAGCAATGCCTTAGTAAACACTCAGAACACCCTAGCAACCGCTTAGCAACACCTTAGCAACCCCCTAGCAACACCTTAACAACTACCTGGAACACCCTAGCAATCACCTAGCAACCACCTAGCAACTACTTAGCAACTACCTAGCAACCACTCAGAACACCCTATCAACACCTTAGCAACCACCTAATAACCATTCAGAACACACTAGCAACACTTTAGCAATGACCTAGAACACCTTAGCAACCACCTAGCGATGCCTTAGCAACTACCCAGAACACCCTAGCAAATGCCAAGTTATGCCTTAGTAACCCCTCAGAACACCCTAGCAACCACCTAGCAACATCTTAGCAACCACATAAAAAACCCTACCAACGCCTTAGGAAACACTCAGAACACCCTAGCAACCGCCTAGCAACACCTTAGCAACCCCCTAGCAACACTTTAACAACTAACTGAAACACCCTAGCAACCACCTAGCAACAGCTTAGCAACCACCTAACAACCACTCAGAACACACTAGCAACCACCTAACAACACCTTAGCAATGACCTAGAACACCTTAGAAACCACTTAGCAATGCCTTAGCAACTACCCAGAACACCCTAGCAACCGCCTAGCATGGGTTTAGTAATCACTCAGAACACCCTAGCAACCTCTTTGCAACCACATAAAACACCCAAGCAATGCCTTAGTAAACACACAGAACACCCTAGCAACCGCTTAGCAACACCTGAGCAATCTCTTAGCAACACCTTAACAACTACCTGGAACACCCTAGTAATCACCTAGCAACAGCTTAGCAACCACCTAGCAACACCTTAAAAACTACCTGGAACACCCTATTAATCACCTAGCAACAGCTTAGCAACCACCTAGCAACTCCTTAGCAACTGCCTAGCAACCACTCAGAACACCCTAGCAACACCTTAGCAACCACCTAACAACCACTCAAAACACACTAGCAACACCTTAGCAATGACCTAGAACACCTTAGCAACAACCTAGCAATGCCTTAGCAACTACCCAGAACACCCTAGCAAACGCCAAGCAATGCCTTAGTAACCACTCAGAACACCCTAGCAACCAACTAGCAACCACATAAAACACCCTAGCAGCACCTTAACAACTACCTGGAACACCCTAGCAACTGCCTAACAACCACTCAGAACACCTTAGCAACCACCTAGCAATGCCCTAACAACCAGTCAAAACAACTTAGCAACAGCCTAGCAAGAAACATGCCGATCCATACTAGAAGCATGCTAACATAAATGTAGTTCTGACTGCTTCAGTCTTCTGAAAACTACTTCAGTTATTAAACTTTAAAACTATTTCAAGCTGTCAGACGAGGCTTTCTCACGCCACCATGAAATCTGTCTCTGAACTTCACTGTTCTAGCTATCTAATGACGTTCAGTTGTATTAGCATTAGGATTAGCACTGTAGCTGTTATTAACGTGGTTACTATCAATATTAATGCATTAACTAATGTTTACTGATGAGACTTTACAATGACAGTAAACATGAACAGGGTGGCATCCTCTACTCTGCAGTCTGACTGGCTGTTGATGGATATTACTGAGCATCAGTTCTTTATTAATTAGCAACAAGAACACTAATCAGAGTCTAAAGCGTTCGCGACAGTAATACACACACACACACACACACACACACACACACACACACACACACACACTGTACATTGTTTTAGAGGTTTTAGATGATTCATTGAGGCTGAATTCAAATCAAACACCACAAAAGTGCCAACACAACTTTAGAACTGTGAGTCTCCTTCATAAACATCATCAAAAGTATAAAGAAATGCAGCTCATGCTCCTCAAAACATCCTGTGTGCTCATCACTGCAAACTGAATGTCCCCTGGTGGTCCTGTCTGGTACTGCAGCCAAACTAAACTACTCACAGCTCGCTTTTGGAGATATCAACTTCAAATTTGGAATATGATTCATTCAGATATTTAGTTATTATTTTCTGTCAATTTTAGGCTAAAGTACATATTTCATGTGTTATATAAAATATGCCTTTATAGTTTTATTATTTTCATAAACAAATAACTTTTTCTGTCACGTTAGCTACAGTCGGACATCTGTCATCATTAAAATGTGACCAGGTTTAAATCTATGCATTAAAGAGTTAAAAATAGACAATAACTAAGTTGAACGTGTCATTTGCAAGTCTACGTTTAAAAACGGGGAGACACAAATACAATTATTACATGAAGAAGCATCTATAAATACCACACATCAGCATAAAATACAAGCCTTCTAATCTACCGCAGGGGTGTCCAAACTCGGTCCTGGAGGGCCAGTGTCCTGCAAAGTTTAGCTCCAACTTTCTTCAACACACCTGCCTGGAAGATTCTAGAGTACCTAGAAAGAGCTTGATTAGCTGCTTCAGGTGCGTCTAATGGGGTTAAACTAAAATCTGCAGAACACCGAGTCTGGACACCCCTGATCTACTGTTTATAATATTTAAATAAAAGTGCACTCTAATTCCAGCCTTAAAGCTTTAATTTAGTCTTCTGCTGTTGACTAATGTTATGATGACTGCCAATTATGAGTAAATAATAACCGCTGGTGTATTGTGTGTTTAAACTGTCCATTCTGATGCAGACGAACATTCGGCTACTGTTTAACATGTAAACACACACTAGACACATGAGATTAACTGTTCGACTACAACAGGACTTCATGAGTTAATAACAGTAATAATAATATAATAATGATGATGATGCACCCTTCAAGTAAAGTCATGCCAAACACACATGCGCAGCTCCAGGGCTCACGCTAGTTACGTTTATTTACTGTAAAGTGTTCATTAATCTATGGTGTTGTTTATAATCCGACACAGAAAAGGTCTTGTGTTAATATCTAGTAATGTTTCTGCAGCTCAGAGCAGTATTGTGATAATAGTGTGTGTCGTGATCAAAGCTTCAGCAATTACTGCAATAAAACAGCGTAACGAGGCTTTAATTAAACGCATCTGAACGCATGCTAACAGCAGGTCATGTGACGCGCAGCGATTCACTGTAAACACCAGCAGCAGGACTATAAAACGTGTTGGAGAACTGTAACGTGTCACTCACCCATTACACACACACACACACACACACACACAGCACTATAGTTACGTGACTATCAGCGCTATCGCCTGCCCTTGAGCAGTTCACGTCCATCACGGTCTGCCGCAGTGCATGCTGGGAGTCGATAAGCAGAGGTCATGAGGTTTGTGTTATCAGGGAACCTGCTGCTATCTGGAGCCGCTAACACTGATAGCAAACACACCAATACTGCTGTACAGAGCGCTGCGGATGATGAAACACACCTGTGAACCCGCCATACTGCACTGACCCCAACACACACACAAACACACACACACACACACACACTGAGCATATACAGTGGGGATGGAAGGTATTCAGTCCTCCTTAAAGCTGTAGAAGCCTCCACCAGTCGGGGCTTTATGGCAGAGTGGGCTCGAGGGTGTCGACCTGGCATGGATGGAGGAGACGTGTGCCCACCAATATCCACCAATTACTGAAACGCCCAGACCAATGATCGACTTCCAAATAAAGTAATGCTCCATCAGCCCTTAGTAACCTACACGTGCACAAAGTGCAGTTCAGTACGAGCTCAGCGTAACACTACTGACCAAGGCGCTGCACTACATGACATCAGGCTTTGATTTTGGCTTCTATGATTATAAGAAACAATAATCAGGATAAAGCAGGTACACTGCGTCACACACCGCTCTACATTTCTCTACATTCATTCCCCGACTGCAGTATATTCATGTACGTTGAGGTCTGCAGCATGGAGCGCCGCTGTTATTAGCATCAGTAATGTTTATTTGATATTATTGAGTTCTTTACTCAGGTTTTAAAAGCGTTAAACAGAATTTGTGCTGTTCAATGCAGCTCTAGGGATGTATGTCCACACCAATGTCAAGAGCAAATCTACGCCCTGGAGTGTGTCGGCGGACGTCTCTCCTCAGGGGACTTGCTAAAACACACCTGAAGGACTCCAGGATGCTGAGAAAGAAGACGCTCTGGTCTGATGAGACCAAGACAGAACTCGTCTGCCTTTATAGTAAGCAGTGTGTGTGGAGAACACCAGACTCTGCTCATCACCCGTCCAGCAGAGTGCCCTCAGTCAGGCGTGGGGGTGGCAGCATCGTGCTGTGGGGTGTTTCAGCTGCAGGGACAGGACGACCGGGTGCAATCGAGGGAAAGATGAATGCAGCCACCTACAGAGATAACCTTCTCCAGCGGGCTCAGTACCTCAGACTGGGCCAACAAAACAATGAGCCACAACACACCGCTGAAATAATGAAGGAGTGGCTTCACAACAACGCCATCACTGTTCTTGAATGGCCCAGCCAGAGCCCTGACCTAAACCCAATTGAGCATCTCTGGAGAGACCTAAAATGGAAGTCCAGCAACATCCAACCTGACAGAAGTGGAGAGGATCTGAAGGAGGAACAGCAGAGGATCCCCAAATCCAGCTGAGAAACTGAGCGTCTTCCCCAGAGACTCACGGCTGGATCAGATCAGCTGAACACTGAGGAGGGTGTGATGCTCCAGTGTTTCTGCTTTAGTGATAGTGTCAGCAGTTGTGTGTGTGTCTGTCAGTGTGAGCTGCTGTGTGGACATTCAGGAGGAAAACAACCAACTGAGGGGATGTTAGCAAACGGCTGTCTGTACCCACTATAGAACACACACACACACACACACACACACACACACACTTACTCACTCACTCGATCACACACTCTGTCTTACACAACTCACGTACACTCACTCACACATTAACGCACTCTTACACGAAGAGATACGCTCATACACACACACACACTCACATAAACACTCTAACATGCACTCATTCACTCACACACTCTCTTACTCACACCGAGATTCTCTCTCTCTCACACACACACTCACTCAGAGTCTGATGTCCTAAAAGCCCTGATGTCAGGTGTTACCTCTCTCTCACTGCAGTGCGTGTTCCAGCAGTGTGTGTTCCAGCAGTGTGTGTTCCAGCTGTGTGTGTGTTCCAGCTGTGTGTGTTCCAGCTGTGTGTGTGTTCCAGCTGTGTGTGTGCTCCAGCAGTGTGTGTTCCAGCACACACTGATAAGAGTGTAACAGTGACCCACTTGTGGAGATGCAGCAGTAGACTCCTGATCTTCACGGTAGTGTCCTGCTGTGCTGGAGTGTGAGCCGGTCATCATTTATCTGATGTATATCTACAGATCTGTGTCTGCTGCTCTGGCCTGTCTGGCGCCATCTTCTGACTGAATAATAATCATGAGCAGGCTGGAGCAGCTGATCTCAGCTTCAGTAACGGTGCAGATCATCACATTACAGTCAGACTCAGGAACTGCAGGAGTGTGTGTAGAAGGAGCTGGCGGTATAGGGAGTAGGCATGTGCCGGTATAAGATGCAGACAGTCTGATAACGCTGGATGAAAATATCCCAGTATTGTGATCACTGCTCTAATAGAAATCTCTTCTGAGTAAAAAACAAACCCTTTTCCTCTTTGAACACAATATATATTATATTTTGAACACGTCAGGCTGAATAATGAACATCAATAATAGACTTCTGCGGTCTTCATTAGCTTCTAAAACTCAGATTTCTGCAGTTTAAACAGCCTCTGTGGAGATTTGTCCTGCTGGAGATACTGCTGTCCTCAAAAACAAACAATAAAAAGTCTTACACACACCTCAGGAACGGTATAGCAGAACATTTTGGTGGTTTTAAAACCTTGACTTTTCCAAGCGGTCTACCTTGAAAACGGTTATCATCCCATGCCTAGTAAGGGCTGATGGAGAGAGTTTGGCCAGGACACCGGGGTTACACCTCTGCTCTTTACCAGAAGTGCCATGAGGTTATTGATGAGCACAGAGAGTCAGGAGCTCGGTTTAACATCTCATCTGAAAGACGGCGCTCACTGACAGTGTAGCGTCCCCTTCACTATACTGGGGCATTAGGACTCACACAGACCGCAGGTTGAGCGCCCCCTGCTGGCCTCACTAACACCACTGCCAACAGCAGTCTAGTGTTCCCATGAGGTCTCCATCCAGACACTGACCAGACTCAGCTCTGCTCAGCTTCAGTGAGGGACCCTCTGCTGTTTAAGGTCAGTCTCCAGGCTCCAGTCAGGCTCAGATTCGGACTCTTGTAATTGTGACTTCATATGTCAGAGTTGAGAGTGTGGATATAAACTGAGTGTGAGGAACCATCAGCTGCTCAGGCTTTATTCTGTGTAAGCGGCGGCCGGATCTACATTCCCCCGTACAGAGAGCTTAAAGGCTCAGACCAGCTGAAGATGACCATCACTCCTGTACTTCAGCTCAGGCCGGTTTCTGTTATCACAGTAAACATCATGAAGGAGATAATCTTCCTTTGTGTTCAACATGACACACACACGCACACGCACACACACACACACACACACACACACACGCACGCACGCAGCAGTCTTCAGTAAAGGCCCTGAGCAGCTGATCTCTGTTAATCTCTCCTGTTCTGTTGGAGATTCTGGAATATCTGCAGGTCATTTACTGATCATCATGTGGAGCCCTCAGCTCTTACTGCAGTCACACACACTCTACACACTTCAGGTGTGGTCAGGGGAGGGAGGCGGCTTACACATCTGACACACCTGAGGAATCTTCAACAGGTGAAGTATAGAATTACACATTCCTGGAGAAACTAGAGACCCTCAGAGACTGCAGAACACACACACACACACTCAAACATTCTCTCTCACACACATACACACTCTACCTTCAAGGGCCTCAGTGTGTGTTTATGTTTGTGTATAACTCCTCAGCTTAGAGCAGTGTGTGTGTGTAACTTTGCTTGTGAGCTCAAAACAGGAAAGTGTGTGTGTGTGTGTGTGTGACTCCGCTGCTCAGAGCAGCTGTACTCGTGTGTTTGTGTAACTTCTCCACAGTATGCTGCTCCTGCTCCTCGTCCTCCTCCTCCTCCTGCTGCTGGTGGTCTCCCCGCTGCTCCTCCGGCGGCTCTCCCCTCTCCTCTGGCCGGATCTGCTGTATCACGCGCGGCTGCTGAGGGCGCTGCTCCGCTTCGAGTCCCGGCGGCGGCGGCGGCCGGTGTTCCTGCCGGTGGACCGGTTCCTGCAGCAGGCGGAGGCGCGCCCGCACAAGCCCTTCATCGTGTTCGAGGGTCAGACGCTGACCTACAGAGACGCGGACCGGGAGAGCAACCGGATCGCGAACGCGCTGCTGCGGGAGTGCGGAATGCGCGCGGGCGACACGGCGGCGCTCTTCATCACCAACCAGCCCGCCTTCATCCTCTGCTGGATCGCGCTCGCTAAACTGGGCTGCGCATGCGCACTGCTCAACACCAGCATCCGAGAGAACAGCCTGATCAGGAGCTTCCGGTGCTGCAGAGGCGCCAGAGTGCTCATCGCGTCCGCAGGTGAGACACACACCTGTCTTAGAAATACACACACACACACACACACACACACACACCTGTTTCACATTCATCCTGCCCAGGCGACTGACACACATCTGCCCCAGGCACACACACACACACACACCTGTCTCAGAACCACACCTGCCCTCAGATGCACACACACCTGTTACACACACACCTCTCTCTCAGACACACTATGGAGATGTAGTCCTGCAAACCTCAAGAGTGAAGAGAGCCGCACCTTCTGGACAACAAACCCCACAGAGCAGGCTGTGTCACTGTGTGTGTGTTAATATATATATGTGTGTGTGTGTGTGTGTGTGTGTGTGTGTGTGTGTGTGTTCAGACCTGCAGGCAGCGGTACAGCAGGTGTGTGTGCAGCTGCAGCAGGATGGAGTGTGTGTGTTGATGATGGCGATGGAGTGTTCAGGGATGAGGAGTCTGAGCAGAGCAGCACAGGAGAGTTCAGACACAGCCATACCTGCAGCAGTCAGAGCACACCTGACCTACAACACACCTGCGGTCTACATCTACACCTCCGGCACCACAGGTGACACACACACACACACACACACACACCTGTTTACACACATACCCACATCCCTATTTAATCCACAGACAGGAGTGTATGTTTGAGCACCCCAACAGAATACCGGCATCAGTCGTGTGTGGAGCCGCCTTTAGCTGCAGGATCAGCCTGTAGACTCTTCCTATAGTCCAGGATGAGTGCCTGAACTCCTGCTGAAGGCATTGTGGACCATTGCAGAATTCCTCCAGTTCAGTCAGGTCTGATGGGTGCGGAGTGTGAACGACCCTATTCAAATCAATCCATAGAGTTTAATAATGATCAAATCTGGGGACTGGGATGGCCATTCTACACGTAGATCTGGGTAGGTAGATCTGGAGCTGTGCTCTCTGGATGTCCTCTATGGTTGGCAGTGTGGTCCCTGTGATGCGTTGGGCAGTTTTCCCCACCCGCTGCAGTGCCTTACGCTCCGCAACAGAGCAGCTTCCATACCAGACTGTGACACAGTTGGTCAGGATGCTCTCTATAGGGCAGGGGTAGAAGTTCACCAAGACGGCTGATGACAGCTGGTTCTTCTTAAGCTGTCTTAAGAAAAAGAGGCGCTGGTGAGGCTTCTTGACAGGCTGGAGGTGTTGGTGGTCCAGGAAAAATGACAGTTTTGTGTCTTTATTTAATCAGTGTTGTGTTGGAGTCAGTGCTGTAACGTAACTAATTAAATACTCTAATGACTGTACTTGAGTAGTGTTTCTCAGGAATTCTACTTTACTGAGCAGTTTTATAAATGTGTACTTTTACTCTTCATTGAGCACATGTGTACTGCAGTCTCTGTACTGTTACTCCACTACTGTCCTGCAGTCTGCATCACTCCTGTATTTCTCCTGCCTGTGGGGATTAGAAAAACCAGTCCTGTGAACAAACATGGCCTTATGCTGTGTTCACACCAGACGCGGAATGCGAGGATAAATAAATAGGCGCATTTGAGTTTACTCGCTTCATTTGCATCAAATTCACTTCAGAACAGACGGGGATTCGCGTGATGGGCGGGGCTTCTGTCTGCCCGGTGACTGTAGCTTGGTTGCTAAATGGCTAACATGGATTTTATAGAGAGATTAACTGTGTTTATGTGCTTTATGAAGGCTGAAAAACAGCATCGATTCATTTGGAGCCGTGTCTGAGGCCCCGTTTACACTAATGCGTTTTCATTTTGAAACGGCGTTTTAGATCGGCGTCCACACTAGCGTTTCATCTAGCGTTTCTAAACTTATCTCCGTCCACACTACTCCACCAAAAACGCATATCACGTAGCCATTCGCGCACTCTGGGCATGCACGTTCAAGTATAAACAGGAAGCATGTGTCTCGCTCGGCATTTGGTTATTGTTAGTCAACAAACGCTGGTTTAGTGATGAACGTGAGCGATTAGCGAGTGCTGGAACAATAGCTTGCCTCTTGTGAATATATGCAGCTGCTGTAGTAAAGGCAGAGTTTAACTGCACAATGGTGCCTAAAACAGACAATAGTGCAAACAACGCTCCCATTTCTGTGTCCATGTTGTTGTTTACAGTGAAGGCTGGTCTGCCGTCTTCCGGTAGCGTTATAGTCATGTGATAGGGGCTTGACGAATAAGGGAAGGATACGCAATGACCCAAATGCCCCAATCAGGTAGCGAATCTCAGCAGCCACGCCTCCGTTTTCAGATGTCTCCGTTTTCCCCCATCCACACTGAGACGGAGCAGCAGCGCTTTAGAATGAAAACGGCCTCTCCAGCGTTTCCAAAACGATCCGTTTTTGGGGCTCGAAAACTCCGGCGTAGTGTGGACGGATGGCGTAACCGTAGCAAAACTTATGCATTAACAAAACGTATTAGTGTGTAGTCCACTAGATCCTTTCACAGGTGCAGCAGCTCTGTGAGTACATTCGCGCCGCGCCGGATGTGTATTCGCGTCTTTGCATTGACTTAACATGTAAATCACTCGCGCTTGACGCTTCTTCCGCGGCTGGTGTGAACGCAGCAGTAAACACCCAGCAGGCACAGGACGTCAACATGACGTCTGATTGATGTTGAACACTAATGTCGTGGGGACGTTGCATTTTATTTTGAAATGAAAATCAGATTGACATCAGAACTCAACGTCAGGCCAACATCAATATCCACTGTCCAACCTAAAGTCAACCAAATATCAACGTCTAATGATGTTCCAGCTTGATGTTGTGTGGACGTTACCCCTATGACGTCTATCAGATGTTGGATTTTGGTGGCCACACCTGATGATTAAATGTCAGTATTTGACGTCAATATATGACGCTGGTTTAAGATGTCGGCTCCACGCTGGATTTTGGTCACTTTCCAACACAACCTGAAATCAACCAAATATCAACGTCATTATTGGACATCAGAGTAACGTCCTTAGATGCTGGCTAGACATTGCAGTTTGGTCACCTGACATCACAACCTAAATCTAACCTAATATTAGCGTCTGATGATGTTGTGTGTCTGCTGGGCGATCACTAAATGCACTACAGAATGTTACGTTTACACACACATGCACACATTAGATGTGAACACATCAGCTTCATACAGCGTAACACTCACTACTCGAGTACTTTTGAAAGCTCTACTTTACTGATACTCTGAGTCATATTTACACAGACACTTTTACTCTACTGCACTACATTTTAGGCAAGTGATGCTACTTCTACTGGAGTGTGATTATTCAGTACTCTTCCACCACTGGTTGGAGTCAATCAGTAGTAAGAGACTACGTGTTTAGAAATCCACACAGAAGAGAGGGTGCCCAAACTTCTGCACAGACTATTGTTCAGTTTCAGTGTAATGTCACACATCTCAACACTGCTACACTGCTGATTACTGTCTGAAGAGCAGCACATTATCCAGCTCTCTCTAGAAACCCAGTGGCATTTCACCACCATCACCTCTTATAAAGAAAGAGGACATTACTGTGCAGACACAGAAGGGCCCACACGGTTGCATCAGACTGTGTGTGTGTGTGTGTGTGTGTTTCAGGTCTCCCTAAAGCCGCAGTGATCACCCAGATGCGTCTCCTGGCCTCTCTCGCCGTGCTGCCGTCAAACGGCGTCACACACACTGATGTGCTTTACGTGACGCTGCCTCTGTATCACACCGCAGGCTTCCTCATCGGCTTCATGGGCTGCGTGGAGACAGGTGTGTGTGTGTGTCTTGTGCCAAATGTCCCCACTAGTATAGCAGTACCAGTACATTCACGTGCGGCTACAACACGGCTGCGGAGAGAGAGAACAGAGATGTGTGTGTGTGTGTGTGTGTGTGTGTGTGTGTGTGTGTGTGTGTGTGTGTGTGTGTGCGCGCTTCATGGTCTGACTGTGATTAGTGTGTGTTTTCTGAAAGAGCTCTTTGTGTGACTCTGGAGTGCAGAAACACACACTGCTGTTCCTCTTAAACCGGGGTAAAGTTCGAGTCCCTCACACACACACACACACACACACACACACACACACACACACACACACACACACACACACACACACAGGTGATCCAGCGTCTGCTCTCTGTGGTCCTCAGGCTCCTCCATGGTTCTCCGCCGTAAGTTTTCAGCGTCTCGGTTCTGGGACGAGTGTCGGGCTCACGAGGTCACGGTGGTGCAGTACATCGGGGAGATCCTGCGATACCTCTGCAACACACCACAGGTACAGCGGAGATACACACACACACACACACAAACACACACAGAGAGTGAGTGTGTTTACTGCAGTGTGTAGTAGAGCAGCACTGAGAGAACTTAGTGTGTGTGTGTGTGTGTGTGTGTGTGTGTGTGTGTGTGTGTGTGTGTGTGTGTGTGTGTGTGTGTGTGTGTGTGTGTGTGTGTGTGTCAGTGTCAGCTGACTGAAACCCTGAGCAGATTTACAGAGCTGGCAGAACACTGCGGTCAGTGAGGACGTGTGTGTGTGTGTGTGTGTGTGTGTGTGAGTATGAGCATGTGTGAGAGAGTGTGTTAGTGTGTGTGTGTTACAGCTGTTACTCTCTGTAAACTGACTCCAGCACAGTGCTTCTTCTAAAGAGCCGCAGTCCTCTTCCTCTTCCTCCTCCTCCTGCTCCTCTTCCTTCTGCTCCTCCTCCTCTTCCTCCTCTTCCTGGTGTCTTCATCCGGGTTCTGGAGGTGGACAGTGAATATTGTCATTAGCGCACTGAAAGCGGATCCCGCTCATGTGACAGCGCCGTCAGCCAATAGGAGTGCACGCTGAGGGTGGGGCCGGATCTGGGAATAGCTGCTGGCCTTTACTGGGAAACTGATCTTCTG
Organism: Danio kyathit; assembly: GCA_903798195.1. Taxonomy (NCBI): domain Eukaryota; kingdom Metazoa; phylum Chordata; class Actinopteri; order Cypriniformes; family Danionidae; genus Danio; species Danio kyathit. Next base: position 50,423 of record LR812536.1, read on the forward strand.
AATGCAGGAGGACACGTGGAGCAGCTTCAGCAGCATCCTGGAGGAACACACACACACACACACACACACACACACTGATGGAGGAGCACACAGGGTGTTCAGCAGTGCTGCTGTCATCTGGATGTGCCTCATATAATGAACGTTTGTTATGATGGGCGGCACGGTGACTCAGTGGTGTTGCACTTCGGCCTCACAGCAAGAAGGTCTCTGGTTTGAGCCCGGGCTGGGTCAGTTGGTGTTTCTGTGTGGAGTTTGCATGTTCTCCCCGTGTTGGTGTGGGTTTCCTCCGGGTGCTCCGGTTTCCCCCACAGTCCAAACACATGCGCTATAGGGCGTAGTGTATGAGTGAGTGTGTGTGTGTGTGTAAATGAGTGTGTATGGGTGTTTCCCAGTACTGGGTTGCAGCTGGAAGAGCATCCGCTGTGTAAAACATTTACTGGAATAGTTGGCAGTTCATTCCACTGTGGCGACCCCTGATGCATAAAGGGACTGAGTGTGTGGCTACAGCAGGCGCTACAAACTACTGACACACACGCACCTGCGCGCGCGCAAAACGCCACAATTAGGATCAAAGCCTAAGAGAGTCAGTTTCAGAGAGTTATAAACATTATCTGTGTGCTATTATGAGCTGAAACTGACACACACACACACACACACACACACACACACACACACACACACAGCTTGTATTGAGTGATTAATGGGGTCTCAGCCCTCGTGTTGATCTGTGCATGTGTCATGTTGAGTGTGTGTTGGTGTGTGTTCTCCAGAGGGCTGTCGATAAGCATCACGCGGTGCGGTTGGCCATCGGGAACGGGCTGCGCTCAGACGTCTGGAGGGAGTTTCTGCAGCGCTTCGGCCAGATGGAGGTGCGGGAGTTCTACGCCTCCACCGAGGGGAACATCGGCTTCGTCAACTACATCGGGAGACTGGGAGCTGTGGGACGGGTCAGCTTCCTGCACAGGGTAAGAGTCTGCAGGGGGCGCTCATCTGTGTGTGTGTGTGTGTGTGTGTGTGTGTAAGCGTCTGCAGGGGACACTTCAGTAGACGCTCACTGCGGGGCTCTGATCGTGTGTGTGTGTGTGTGTGTGCTCTTTCAGATGGCAGTCCACTACGCCCTCATCCAGTACGACACCGAGAGAGAAGAGCCGGTCAGAGACTCCTCAGGCCGCTGTGTGGAGGTGCCTAAAGGTCAGAGGTCACAGTTCCGCTCCCTCTAAAGGTCCCCAATGCAGTCCTCATAGAGCTCAGAGTGTACAGCAGGAGGTGCTCACACAAGCAGACACGGCATCATATCCAACACACACCTCCAGTCAGATATAAGCTGTCAGATATAACACCACTTACAGGAGAGCCGACCGGACCCCTTCACAAGCTCTAGAATAATGATGTGTCTAGTGTGTGTGTGTGTGTGTGAAGCTTCAGCTCAAAATACCACACTGATAATGTTTTCTAAAAGTGTGTGTGTGTGTGTGTGTGTGTGTGTGTGTGTGTGTGTGTGTGTGTGTGTGTGTGTGTGTGTGTGTGTGTGTGTGTGTGTGTGCAGGACAGACGGGGTTGCTGGTGTCCCAGATCACACACATGGCTCCGTTCGTGGGTTACGCACACAACGAGCAGCAGACGGAGAGGAAGCGGCTGCGGGACGTCTTCAGGAGAGGCGACGTGTACTTCAACAGTGGAGATCTGATGAAGATCGATCAGGACAACTTCATCTACTTCATAGATCGAGTGGGAGACACGTTCAGGTCTTTAATGTTACATCATCTGTGGTGTGTCAGGGTTAGGGATGAGTATCGGAACCTGGGAGGAACACAGCAGCTGTGATGAGAACGAGAATCTGTGGATCTGAAGTGAATCTGAAGTGAATCTGTGGATCTGAAGTGAATCTGGGTCTGAAGTGGATCTGTGGATCTGAAGTGAATCTGGATCTGAAGTGGATCTGAAGTGAATCTGGATCTGAAGTGAATCTGTGGATCTGGAGTGAATCTGGATCTGAAGTGAATCTGTGGATCTGGAGTGAATCTGGATCTGAAGTGAATCTGTGGATAATGAAGTGAATCTGTGGATCTGAAGTGAATCTGTGGATATGAAGGGAATCTGGATCTGAAGTGAATCTGTGGATCTGAAGTGAATCTGTGGATCTGAAGTGAATCTGGATCTGAAGTGAATCTGGATCTGAAGTGAATCTGGATCTGAAGTGAATCTATGGATATGAAGTGAATCTGGATCTGAAGTGAATCTGTGGAACTGAAGTGAATCTGTGGATCTGAAGTGAATCTGGATCTGAAGTGAATCTATGGATCTGAAGTGAATCTGGATCTGAAGGGAATCTGGATCTGAAGTGAATCTGTGGATATGAAGGGAATCTGGATCTGAAGTGAATCTGGATCTGAAGTGAATCTATGGATATGAAGTGAATCTGGATCTGAAGTGAATCTGTGGATCTGAAGTGAATCTGTGGATCTGGAGTGAATCTGTGGATCTGAAGTGAATCTGGATCTGAAGTGAATCTGGATCTGAAGTGAATCTGTGGATCTGAAGTGAATCTGGATCTGAAGTGAATCTGGATCTGAAGTGAATCTATGGATATGAAGTGAATCTGGATCTGAAGTGAATCTGTGGAACTGAAGTGAATCTGTGGATCTGAAGTGAATCTGGATCTGAAGTGAATCTATGGATCTGAAGTGAATCTGGATCTGGAGTGAATCTGGATCTGAAGTGAATCTGTGGATATGAAGGGAATCTGGATCTGAAGTGAATCTGGATCTGAAGTGAATCTATGGATATGAAGTGAATCTGGATCTGAAGTGAATCAGTGGAACTGAAGAGAATCTGTGGATCTGAAGTGAATCAGTATTGTCCTGAAGTGAATCAGTATTGTCCTGAAGTGAATCAGTATTGTCCTGAAGTGAATCAGTCTTGTCCTGAAGTGAATCAGTCTTGTCCTGAAGTGAATCAGTCTTGTCCTGAAGTGAATCAGTCTTGTCCTGAAGTGAATCAGTGTTGTTCTGAAGTGAAACAGTCTTGTTCTGAAGTGAATCACTCTTGTCCTGAAGTGAATCAGTGTTGTTCTGAAGTGAATCAGTCTTGTCCTGAAGTGAATCAGTCTTGTCCTGAAGTGAATCAGTCCTGTCCTGAAGTGAATCAGTCTTGTCCTGAAGTGAATCAGTCTTGTCCTGAAGTGAATCAGTCTTGTCCTGAAGTGAATCAGTGTTGTCCTGAAATGAATCAGTGTTGTCCTGAAGTGAATCAGTCTTGTTCTGAAGTGAATCAGTGTTGTCCTGAAATGAATCAGTGTTGTCCTGAAGTGAATCAGTCTTGTTCTGAAGTGAATCAGTGTTGTCCTGAAATGAATCAGTGTTGTCCTGAAGTGAATCAGTGTTGTTCTGAAGTGAATCAGTGTTGTCCTGAAGTGAATCATTGTTGTTCTGAAGTGAATCAGTCTTGTCCTGAAGTGAATCAGTGTTGTTCTGCTGTGTGCAGGTGGAAGGGGGAGAACGTGGCGACCACTGAAGTCTCGGACATCATCAGTCTGCTGGAGTTTGTGGAGGAGGCCAATGTTTATGGAGTTTGTGTTCCAGGTTGGCTGAGGCTGTGTTTGCTCTGAATCTGCTTCCTCGTGTGCTCGGTGACATCACTAATATTGTGTGTGTGTGTGTGTGTGTGTGTGTGTGTGCGCAGGTCATGAGGGACGTATCGGGATGGCTGCAGTAAAACTGAAGGATGGCACAGAGTTTGAGCACAAACACACGTTTGAGCACATCTGCAGACTCCTGCCCGCGTACGCCAGACCGCGGTTCATCCGCATCCAGGTAAACACCGCCTCCTCCTGAACAACACGTGAGGTCTGCAGCTACTTATGAAGCACATTGTGTGTTTGTGTCTGTGCAGAGCTCAATGGAGCTGACCAGCACTTTTAAACAGCTGAAGCTGAAGCTGGTGGAGGCCGGGTTCAATCCCAGCATGACCTCTGACTCCATCTACTTCCTGTGTGAGCACGAGCAGACCTACATCACCCTGACCCCCAGCATCTACCAGCAGATCTTAGCGCACAGCATCAAACTCTGATTACTGCAGCATCACTGATACTGTTAGATGAACACTGTCATTAATCAAAGTAAACACAATCAGATGTATAACCAGAGTAAAGCAGAGGCAGAGCAGTAAACCCTTAAATAAAGTGTTTAACCGCGCTTCATCATCTGACCACCAGAGGGCGCTGCTTTAACTGATTCTCTCAGTATTGACCATCACACACAGAACTCTTGCTCTGGTATCTGAGTAATGTGTTATTATGAGCTGTGGTGTATTCATAATCCAGCGAGCCGAGGGGAGAACCCTGAGCTCAGTCAACAGACCACTGCTGTTCAGGAGAGAACTGAATGAGCTCCCTCACACACACACACACAGCACGGGTCTAGAAAAGAACCCAAAACATTCATATTTTCAGTTTTCAATAAAGGGTTAGTTCACTCCTAAATGATGTCATTAATCAGTATGCTGTTCACTCCTACAGTAGCTCATCTAGAGACGACAGATGAAGATGCGTCTGATTAAATCACGAGCTAGGGGTTCAGATTCATCTCAGAGAACTCTTCTGTGCAGTAAAATAAGGCACATTCAGCAGAAACATGCATTACTGTGCCTCAAATCAAACCATAAATACAGTCAATAAAGAGTGTTTCATCCCACACATGTCTAAATGGCCTGATGCTTGATCTCTGAGAGCTGTTCTTTAAGAGAGTCATTCATTTTCCTTTGGCTTAGTCTCTTTATTAATCAGGGGTCTCCACAGCGGAATGAACCGCCAACTATTCCAGCATGTTTTACACAGCAACTGCCCTTCTATGTGCAACCCAGTACTGGGAAACACCCACACACACACACTCATACACTACGGCCAGTTTAGTTGATCAGTTACCCTATAGCGCATGTGTTTGGACTGTGGGGGAAACCGGAGCACCTGGAGGAAACCCACACCAACACGAGGAGAACATGCAAACTCCACACAGAAACACCAACTGACCCAGCCGAGACTCAAACCAGCAACCTTCTTGTTGTAAGGCGATCGTGCTACCCACTGCTCCTGGTTCTCAGGTTGTTTATGTTATTAATCACTCTACAAATGTCCAAACCCTGTCCTCGTCCTCAGTCCAGCTGAACCTGCAGCTTTATTAGTTTTCAGAAATAGCGAGTTTAGCTTGTTCACATCAGTAGATTAATCCATCAAATGATCAATATATGATTCTAATAAATGTCCAGTCTCCCCGTGTCACTGAACTGTATGATTTTATGAGGAGGAGCAGCGTAGAGGTCTTGATGTGTCCGCCATACCTGCCAACACTCCCGTTTTTCCCGGGAGTCTCCCGTATTTCAGACCCGTCTCCCGTATTGTTCTGTCTCCCGGTAAACTCCCGGAATTCCCCCGCCCCCCCGCACCTCAGCATTTTGGTACAGTCCAGGCTGAAACTTGGTGCTTGTGCTCTTTCGGTCGCGCGCAGCGCGCTACAGTTCGCGCGCCCCCATCTCCCCAAACCTCTCTCACCCCTCCCGCTATACTGAGAGCAGAGCACCTCTCTGCGTACCGACGGCAAATGATTTAGAACAGGTGGCAGTGTGAAGGTATTTCCCTTGTACAGTCAACCCGATCTGCTTCTCCTTTATTTTAACAATTTAATTTGACCGTTTATTCTTGTTCACAGTCAGAGATGTTTTAAGTCAGAGTTTCAGAACTTGTCTGAGTTTATTACGTCTGAGCGATTACTGCAAATTCCCTACTCATCTATAATGATATACTGTATTCAAACAGCAATAGATTTAGTTAAATTGACAAGCTTACATAAAGCGTAGTGCGAATACAAAATACCCCATTTATTTACCATAGGCTGTTAAACAAAAAGAAATGGTAGAACGCGATTACGTGAGTAATATGCAAATTAGCGTTTGACGTCACCCCCCCCCCCCCCCCCCCCGGTGGGGTCTCCCGGAATTTACGAACCAAATGTTGGCAGGTATGGTGTCCGCTCTCTTTTCTATAAGTGTACATGTGCTTCTGCTGGAGTGGCCCACACACCAGCGGCTCCCACAGTGGGAGTCACAGGACGAATGTGGGAGAGTCGCTTGGTGGTTTCCAAAAATCAAATTCACGAACAGAACTAACATATTTAACTAAAACATGCAGAAGAACAAACAGTAGCTGATAGTTACACTAGAAACAGCATGTAGAGAAGCCGTCAGCCTCGCCGTTATCGGGGACCCCTGGTTGTTGCTAGAGCAGATATGTTTGTGGACGAAAGTTAAAGAGAATTATTGATGTTATTTATTAAATTTCACATTTATTGTATTTTATTATCGTCTACCCCCCAGCCCAACCCTAAACCCAACCGTCACAGTCCTGTAAAATATGGATTATTGCGTATCTGGCCGCGTATCTGATCTAGACTTTACTGTGACCCCTGGGGTGACTGTGCTACATTAAAGACACAGCACAGTTTATGGCACCAGGTTAGACTTTCTGACACCTTTACAGCACTCAGGTACATTACAAACACATACAGGCCACAACTCAACATGGAGGATGGGGGACAAGAGTCTCTGACAAAGTCTGGTAACCCCTGACATAAACTAAAAACATCTATATCAGGCCCAGGTGTGTGTGTGTGTGTGTGTGTGTGTTACATCAGTAGGGCATTTGTGTGTTTCACTGCTAACAACAATATGACACACTGCCTGTAATAAACACACACACACACACACACACACACACACACACTGCATGATTACAGCTACAGCACTGAACCACAGAGTGTTTTGGCCAGTGTTCTGGACTTTGAGCGTCTCTAGACTCGTGCTGTGTGTGGAGCTTCAGCTCTAGATTTAATAAAAGGACAGACATCATCTGTGTTCTCAAGCTGAACGGAACAGGACTGACATGAGGGGGATTGATTAATGACATCACTTTCAGGTTTGGGTGAACTGACCCCTTTATCATACAGTGTGACTGAAAGAGACACACACACACACACACACAGAGACAGCACTGCTGTAGGATCCAGACTGACTGATGGATGTCTGCTTTTGCTCTATGTTGTTTATTTTCAGCTAATGTGCTGCTGAGTGAATAATCAATACTCCCAGCATGACGTCACTGATCAATAAATAGGCAGGTGTTCGGGTTCCGCCTTCCTCCGTGATTGGCTCGTGTCTCGGTAAACTTTAGCCTGTGCTGCTGTGAGCGGGTCTCCATCACCATGCTCTGTCCTCTGCTGCTCGGTCTGCTGCTCTCCGCTCTGCTCTTCCTCTACATCCGCTTCCCGTTCCTCCCTCAGGACTGTGCTTTCGCGCTCCGGACGCTGAACCTCGGTCGGCTGCTGGCCCGGTTCGGCTCCAGAACTCCGTGTTTCTCCACACTCGAACGGTTCGCGGAAGCCGCGAGGAAACACCCGGACAAACTCTTCATCGTGTTCGGGGACGAGCGCTACTCATACCGGGATGCAGACCGGATCAGCAACAGGCTCGCGAACGCGCTGCGGGACCGCTCGGGTCAGATCGTCGCGCTCTTCCACGGGAACGCGCCTATGTACGTGTTCACGTGGCTCGCGCTCGCGAAACTGGGCTGCACGGTCGCGCTCCTGAACACCAACATCCGGAGCAGATCATTGGTGCACTGCTGCGAGTGTAGTGGCGCCAAAACCCTCATCACTGCTGCAGGTGAAACACACACGCACGCGCACAGTTATTTTTCTTTGTAAATTGAACTTTGAGTCTGTAATAAAGTTTGATATGATACTCTCACACACTCTTTCATACACACACACACACACACACACACACACACCCTTTTTTCGGACTTTGAGTCTGTAATAGTCTTTGTTATGACCCTCAGTGCTCAGTGCAGCTCATTCTGCATGAGTGTTCCTCCATCTCTCAGTGATATAGGCAGGGTATTTCTGTGTATTTCAACTAAACAGATTTATTAAACAGATATAGTTATTATAATAATATTTTAGTCACAGAACATATTGAGAAATTAAAATATAATGCAATAAAATTCAAGCAAAATAAATTACAAGCTACAAAACTTCAACTAAGGCGGTTCATTCCGCTGTGGAGACCCCAGATTAATAAAGGGACTAAGCTGAAAGAAAACGAATGAATGAAAACTTCAACTAAATGTTCTTTTTTTTTGCTTCTCCTGATTTTTCCTCTTTTTAAATGTGTATTTACTGTTTTTCTCTGATATAAATGTGTCTGTACGTGTGTTTGGAGCGTTATTTTCAGTTATTTTGTTAGATGAGCTCCAGATTGGGCTTCAGTCCTGACTAATCTAATGTATATGCACTAATGTAATACTGTAGAGCTTCCTATATGAGTATAAAGAGATCTGTGAGGGGTGAACTCATATAGCTGAGCACTGTAGATGAGATGATACCCTCTCACACACACTCTGTCCCTCCCTCTCTCTCACACACACACACACACACACACACACACACACACACACACACACACACACATCTGTCTGTCAATCATCTACATGTGATGTTGTTTTAAGATGGTCTTTCCTCATATTACCTGGACTTTACCTCAGTGGTGTTCTGCTCTCCCAGCAGATCTGGACAAATAAACAATAATAGCCCTTATTCTGAAATGTCTGTCAGTTTCCCACACGGCCAAACAGTCTCCAGCTTTCAGACATTGTCAGCAGTTAAGGCGTTTTTGTCATTTAAAACTGCTCAAATGGATTAATTAATTAACTTTCCTTCAGCTTAGTCCTTTTATTCATCAAAGGTCGCCACAGCGGAATGAACCACCAACTAGGTTTGCACGATATTGGGAAAATCTGTTAAAGCAATAATTTTTTTTCTGCAATAAATATTGCGATGAGGCGACCCAGTGGCGCAGTAGTTAGTGCTGTGGCCTCACAGCAAGAAGGTCACTGGTTCGAGTCTCGGCTGTGTCAGTGTGTGTTTCTGTGTGGAGTTTGCATGTTCTCCCCGTGTTGGTGTGGGTTTCCTCCGGGTGCTCCGGTTTCCCCCACAGTCCAAACACATGCACTATAGGGGAACTGATCAACTAAACTGGCCGAAGTGTATGAGTGTGTGTGTGTGTGTGTGTGAATGAGTGTGTACGGGTGTTTCCCAGTGATGGGTTGCAGCTGAAAGGACATCCGCTGTGTAAAACATATGCTGGAATAGTTGGCGGTAGGGCTGGGCGTTTTTTTTTTTTTTTTTCGATTAATCGAATTCACGTTTTAAGACGATTTAATTTTTTATATAATCGAGGAATCGTGATTTTTTTAATAAAAATATTAAAGCAGCTTTTCCACTATCGTGCCAAACCGTTCTAAACTGTTGGACAACCGTGCTGAATTGTGCTGACAGATTCTGTGTGTTGACGTTGCGGCTCTGTTGATGAGCTACCACAGCTGGCTCAGCGCAAGCGCGCTAGCCCATTGTCGCGAGGTGCGCGCGCAGTCAGCGGAGGCGCGCGATGCGGCACCAGGCAAAAGTATAAATCCAGCTTAACACTCAGGGCCGGCGCGTCCATAGAGGCGACCTAGGCAGAATAGTGAGCGAGAACCCCCGGTCCACTTTCATCCGCGACACCTACCCCTGCGCATCGAATCAACAACCACATATATCCATGGAACATGAACTTGCAGACTCTTTGAACAACGAGGAAATAATTGCACCTAATTCAAAGCCCAGACGTCTGGTTTTGTATTTTATACCTGCGCACCACCTGAAGGACGGTTACGGCGTGTTGTGAATGTCGGCTGTCACCGCAGAAAGTCAAATCTTTCTTTAATTTGGACTTTTGCTTGAAAGCTTTACGGAGTGGCACAGTAGCTGTCCAAGATACTGTAGCTATGAATTAAATCATAACCCATATATGCACCAATAAACAAGTCAAATGAATGAATAAATAAAATAAATATGGATTCTTAAATGTCGGTATTGTTTTTACTCCAAATAAATATCAATACGTTTTGACAAATGTTTTATAAAAATAAATTGAGCAATTTCCAGCATTTCAGCTATAGGCTGTTATATGATTCAGTTAAATATAAGATAGACATTTAAATATAGATAGATATGTAACAGGTTTCTGTGGGGTTTCTGTTGTTCACGGTGATCTGTAATATATACTGGGTGGTGTAGCTACACACAAATATTTTCTAAAACGTTAAGCAGGAATTTGTCTATAGGAATGTAATAGGCTACACCTTGTTGACCAATTTATGTATGTATGGCCATTATAAATACATGTTCCTTAACCAGATGCTTTTCCAAGTTACTTATAAAGAGATTGTTACTTCAGTCATGTTGTTGTAATGTTTTAAGTTGACTATAGTTACACAGTAAAAAATAAATAAAAAAATCGAAATCGTGAATCGGTCAAACTTTATGAAAAAATCTAGATTATTATTTTTTTTGCCATATCGCCCAGCCCTAGTTGGCGGTTCATTCCGCTGTGGCGACCCCTGATTATTAAAGGGACTAATCCGAAAATAAAATGAATGAGTGACTGAAATATTGCAATATGAGTACAGCTTCAGCAGGTGGTGTAACAGCTGTATTTGAGGGTTTTCTGATGAGTCTAGCAGTATTCAGCTACAGAAACTGAATAATCAATGCAAAACAAGCTTTTCTTTAAGGGTGCTTTCACACCTGCCTTATTTAGTTGGGTTGAATCGCACTAGAGTTCGTTTTCCCTCTTGGTGCGGTTCGTTTGGGCAGGTGAGAACGTAGCAATCGCACTCGGGTGCGCACCAAAAGCGCACCAAAAAAGCGTACAGAGACCTGCTTGAAGAGGTGGTCTCGGTACGCTTTCAAACGAACCCTGGAGCGTTTGTTTGTGGTGAGAACGTGATCCAAACTAAAACAGACCCAACCGCAAAAAGTACTGCGCCTTTTTGGACTAATCCAGCTGCCGTAGTGCGAGAGAGAGAGAGAGGGAGAAACATTACCTGATGGATCATTGGTGATATTTCCGAAAGTTGACCATGTCGCAGTTTAGCTAAATTATTTCACGCCTTCTCCTAATGCTTTCGCCGATTGCAATGCATTAAAACATTGTTTTCCAGCCCCAGCCGCCCTTCATTCTCCAAATGTATAGTCTGTCTAAAGTGATGCATACAAACTACATAGTATACTATGAGCAGGGATACTGCGTCAGCCAGCGCAGCGACATTGTGTGTCTGCCGGTTTGTTTATTTGCGGTAGTTCCACGTGAATTCTGACCAATTGAAAAGCAGTTTAGGAAATGCGTTCAATAACATCTGGCCAGTGAGTGAGGTAGATTTTGTCACATGACTGCATTTTGGTTAGTTTCAACTGGTTCGGACCAAAGCAATCAGTGTGGTGTGAAAGCGACCCAAAACGGCAGAAAAATGCTGCAATGTATCATGTGTTGCCTTTGATCCGGACCAAATGAACCGAACCACATATGTGAAAGCACCCTTAGTTTTGTCTCGTTTCCAGTTCAAATATCAAAGAAAATCTTGAACGAAGTAAAAATCTAGTTTAGTTTTGACCGTCAGAGGAAATCAGTCATAATAAGAGTGTTTCGCTTGTTTAAGGGAAATGATCTTAAATATCAAATGTTGATATTTGGGCAAGAAACAAGACAAAGATTCCAAGTAAGAAATGTTTTTTGAATAAATTCCACATAAATACAGTGATTAAACACAGTCCTGCAGCTCCTGCTCAACTATACTCCACACTGGACATGGCAGATCATTGTGATGTGACTCACTGTGATATCATGCTGAAACCATATACTGTGCAGCCCTACTGCCAACTGTTCCAGCACGTTTTGCACAGCGGAGGCTCTTCCAGCTGCAACCCAGTACTGGGAAACAGACTCATACACTACGGCCAGTTTAGTTGATCAATTCCCCTATAGCACATGTGTTTGGACTGTGGGGGAAACCGGAGCACCCGGAGGAAACCCACACCAACACGGGGAGAACATGCAAACTCCACACAGAAACACCAACTGACCCAGCCGAGACTCAAACCAGAGACCTTCTTGCTGTGAGGCCACAGTGCTAACCACTGAGCCACTGTGCATGGATTAATTCACAATGCGGTTTAATTTAATTCCTCTTCCCTGAACTGCAGTGTTGTGCCCCTCAATTTAAATGAGAGGAGTCGCCGTGTGCCCAGTGTGACAGAAGCGTTCTGTAAAGCTGACCGCAGTGACTTGATTCTGTATTGCAGAGCTGGTGCCGGCGGTGCTGGAGGTTCTGCCGTCTCTCCGTCAGCAGCAGGTGTCGGTGCTCACGTTGTCAGGAGAGGCGGAGACACAAGGCATCATCAATCTGACCAATCAGGTGAGCCGCGCATCTGAGGAGGCTCCGCCCATCAGCCTGAGGCAGCACATCACCATGAAGAGCCCCGCCCTCTACATCTACACCTCCGGCACCACAGGTGAGTACAGCGATCCCGGGTGTGTGTGTGTGTGTGTGTTCTTCAGCTCTGCATGTTCAGCTGCGTCTGGTGTCTGCAGGTCTCCCTAAAGCTGCAGTGGTCACTCATGAGAAGGTTTGGATGATGTCGTTCCTGCAGAGGCTGTCTGGCGTTTGCTCCAGCGACATCATCTACATCTGTCTGCCTCTGTACCACAGCGCAGGCTTCCTCGCCGGACTCAGCGGAGCCATCGAGCGCGGTAACACACTCACACACTGCACTGCATCTAACCTGAGAGTCTTTCACTGCAGGCTCTGGAGTTAGAATCAGGTCTGAGATATTTCAGCTGTGTTCAGGAGATGAAGGACGCTCTCAGGAGAGTGACTAAAGCTGATGTTGATGTCTGGATGTCCTAATGTTCTGGTTGTTGTTTAGGGATCACCGTAGTACTGAAGAGCAAGTTTTCAGCGTCGCGGTTCTGGGACGACTGTCGCGAGCACAATGTGACGGTCATCCAGTACATCGGAGAGGTCATGCGCTACCTGTGCAACACACCTGAGGTAAAGTCTCAGAATCGAGTCCACTGACCAATAACACGCATTAATCACACCTCTCTGGAATACTTGATTCTGATTGGTCGGTTGTGGAATTATAACATTCCCACATATCAGCACAGACTGATCCGGGACCTGGGAATCAGCTCAACCATCAGTGAATACGGTCATCTATATTGATATGCTGGTTCATCTTTCCTCTGTTTGACGCCACCTTGTGGCTGAATAATGCATAGGTTAGTGTCAGGCTGGGCGATAATTCGATATTGATAATTATCACGATATATATTTTTTTGATAAATCGATAATGACAGTTTGATAATTATTGGATAATATTTACACACTCTGCGTAACGCTGCACAGGCATTCTGCAGCCTGCCCTTCTAGATGCCGCACAGTACAAGTGAACAGCCACAGTGTTGGGGTGCGTTCACACCTGTGGATCCATTCTCTTGTTCTGAAACAGGGATTAAAATTGTTACATTGTTGCTCTTTGTTCTTGGTGCGGTTCGCTTTCACACGGCAAAGTTTCTACACGGACCAAATCAGCTAAAACAGGTCACGTGTGAGTCTCCAGTCCCGCTCAGCTGTCATGTGTCTTTATTTTAATGTATGACGATGAGCAATAAGACATTATAAGCGAAATGCTGCGCTTTAATCTTGAATGGTGACACCCACAGATATAAATCAGAGGTAAGACTCTCTCATACACAGCCGATGGCTTATAGGCTTTACATTATAGAGAGAAAAAACAGACAAACCAAGAGTGCAGTGCAGTCAATTTTCTAAACAGATAAACAGCTCCCCTTAATAGTCAGCATGCTTTCACTTTAGTATTTGACATGACACACATTTACCGGTGGGAATGACATTTGATCATTCTCTCTTCATATAGCCGTATATGCCTATTACATATCTATAATACACTGTGATGTAGCCTGGTGTGGATCGTTTTGCTTTCTCAGCACCTCATCACCTCATTCAGGCGATCTCGGACTGACTGTTTTGGCGTGGATCTGAGCGTGATTGCTGGATTCACATATGCCAAACAGACCACGCTAACTGGGGAAACGAGACCGGTTCCCAAACAAAAGTCTGGGTGTGAAAACACTCTTAGTTGCACTTGGAGGTGTAAGAAAAAGTCACAGACATTGTTGACAAGAAACATCACTGAACATCAGCAGTCTGGAGCTACAAAACAGAGCAACGTGCACTGCACACTGCAGACGACACCACAAACCTGTTTCATCATTTAAAACAACGCCAGCCTTATGAAGATGGTAATAAAATTAGACCAAACAAGTGCTGGTCAACCAGCGCAACTACCCAGCAGAGTCTCATGTCCTCATTTTTGAAAGCCGTGCCTTACGAGAAAACCCCCTGAAAAGACAAACCAAAGATATGACAGACCACACAGTGTCAAACACATCTCAATCCACACCTGATGCTGCTGTAGACTACACGCTGCTTTATTTAAGGGCATTTGTTAAGACACTGATAGGATCTTTTGTTGTCAAGCTCATGTTTCCTTTTTAATATTAAGATATTTTCTTTGGAATTTTTAATTCATATTGTCCCTCATCGACAGTGAAATAGCCAGCCTTTATGAAGGACATCATCACTGAGGAGAAATCAGATGCTGAGACATAATCTTTAAAATAATGACATATTGATAATGCAGCACATATACAGTAGGACAGACGCTTACAACAGCAGTGGATCATTAATTACATGCTTATTTCCACAGTGAAGCATCATCCACCCACAGTTGTTTAATGCGGGCACCAACTAAAAATAATTTCACTTTATATATAATTCTGTGAAAATGTATCTTTTTGCGATGAATTTGGTTATGTATGATGTGTAGCTTAATGCTAATGTACAAGAAGAACGAACATCTGAGGTGAAGCGCTTCAAAACAAGTCCGCTATAGTATATGCTTTAGCACCAAAACAATCCATTAAACTGTTTTCAGTTGCAGTTTAATTCATTAATGAAGCGCAGCATGGCAGCACTGATAGTTTCCTTAGGTTACCTCAGAAGAATAAACTCTGTCTGAAGGCTGAGAGAGACCCACTGAGTGAATGGAGATGCTCCCCGCATGTCTCACCGTGACGCACGATTTATAAAACGAGAGTCTGCATAGGCCTGTTCCTGCCAGTCTGTGAGGTACATTTAAAACACTCTCGGATATAACAGAGATCTGCGCATAACATGCGTCCTGCAATATGTGACGTCAAGAGGGTGACTGCATAAGTAAGGTGAACTGCTCACACGTGATGATGTAATGCATGGACGCGTCTCACAGCGCAAAGCAGAACTAAACCTTTAAATGTCCATGCCTAATCAGTCATCAATAAGGTCTATTGATTAAAGAGTTATTGACAATCAGTAGATCATCAAGTAATCGTCAGCATCCCTAACTAAAATAGCCTATACATTACAGGATATTTGACCCTCAATTCACCACACTCACCATTAAAAGGAGAGCTCAGCCAAAAGTGAACATTCTGTGATCATTAACTCACCTTTACTCATCCAAACCTTATTTAATTTATTTATTTTGATGTTGAGCAATACAGTAATATCCAATAACCTGTAGGTGATGTCTTTGGTTGTTGAAAACTTGAAGAGTAAATGCTGAATTAAGATTCTTTTGTTTATTATTTATATTGTCAGACAGCTGAAACATTTCACTACATGTGTTAAATCAGCTGCACGTGCTGACGCTCCTATACATTTATAGATATAAAGACTTGACATTTATCCTGATAATTATCAATATCCACTGATATGAAAAACATTATGGTGATCATTCTTTTTGCCATATCGCCCAGCCCTAGGTTAGTGTATGCTCCATTCAGCGGTTTTCCTTTCTGTCAGCTTGATTAAAGATTTGACTCTTTTTCTTTCTAGTTTTGACCTGTTGTGGCCAGCTGCTGTGTAATAAGCAGAATAAAGGAGATCCAGGGGGCTGATTTCACAGAATAACCCTTCAATCTTCTACAACAGCTGCTGATGAACCTGTCTGTTTATTTTTAGTATCAACCATCTGGATGTACATTACCCCTCAGTTAATCTCCAGAGAGGTTCTGCACTGTAAAACGCAGCAGTCAAAGGAAATAATTAAGAACAGTTAATAATTAATTAAAGAACAGTTAATTCTGCTCATTTGAAAAGAGTTCTGAACTCAGTGTTGAAGGTAAAGAGTTAATTACATACCTCATTACTTCTACTTAAATGGAGTAAGTTCTCAGTACTCATATAGATTAGTTGAACTCAAATGGTTTGCTGCAATTGGTTTCCTCAAAGGGTTTGAGTTGCCTTAACTTTTAGTGTCTTGAGAAAGTCAACATGCTGTTATACTACATACACTTATTCTTCTGAGACTCATTTCTACACGCATCTCCTCCTAGACCGTTCATACTACAACCACCAAACTGACTCCACACCTCCAAACTGCTCTGACTCGGGTTGCTTTATCTTTCCCAACTGATCCGACTTCTAGTTTTCCCAAAACTGACCCGGAAAATTAGCAAAAGTCCCCTTGACTTAACATTGGACCAAACTTTATGACCTCATAACTTTACACCAGACTGTCATACAGACTTAATGTTGGGCTCATTTAACTCAGACTACCAATCTGCCAATCACTGATGACCTTTACACTTACTAGCCACACCCTAGCAACCACTTACAGCACCCTAGCAACTGTCCCATATACTTCCATTGTAAAAATCTACCATTGACTTTACATTGGACATACTAATGCCAATCCATACTATAAACATACTAGCAACATGCTAATTCATGCTAAATGCATGCTAACACCATGCTAGTTTATACTAGAAACATGTTAGTGGCATGCTAATTTATAGTAGAACCATGCTAACAACATGCTAATTTATGCAAGAAACATGGTAATTTATGTTAGCAACCACTCAGAACACCATAGCAACTGCCTAGAAACACCTTAGCAACCACCTAGAACACCCTAACAACCGCATAGCAACCACTCAGAAAACCCTAGCAATTTTACTAGCAATGCCTTAGCAACCACTCAGAACACCCTAACAACCACCTAGCAAGAAGCATGCTGATCCATACTAGAAACCTGCTAACCTATATGTAGTTCTCTATCTGTGCCAACTGCTCCAAACTTCTTACAAACTATTTCAGTTAATTAAACTTTTAAACTACTTTAAACTCTCAGACGAGGCTTCCTCAAGACACTATAAAGTCTGTCCACCAACTCTACTGTTCTAGTGGGGCTTTACAGTGCTCAGTTATTTTGAGTTCTCTTCATTTATCGGGTTTTACTGTGCTCAAACTGCTTCAGTACTCAAATAGATTAAGTTCACAGTACTCATTAGCATTAGCTTTTGAACTTAAATGGTTTGTTCAGTCGGTTTCCTCAAACAGTTCGAGTTGCCTTAACTTATTGGGTTTTACAGTGTGTGCCTCCACTGACTGTCCGGGTCATTCTAGATCAGGGTTCTGGCCCTCAGAGTTCAGCCCAAACACATGAGCACTGTGAGCTGTGATTATAGCCTGTGTGTGAGCGCTGGTGTGTGACGGTGTTCCTGCTGTGGTTTCAGAGAGAGAATGACCGCCAGCACAGCGTCCGTCTGGCCCTAGGGAACGGCATCCGAGCAGAAACATGGCGGGAGTTCCTGCGGCGCTTTGGGGACGTGCACGTCTGCGAGTGCTACGGGGCCACGGAGGGGAACATCGGATTCTTCAACTACACCGGGAAAATCGGCTCCATCGGGAGAGTGTCTGCCATACATAAGGTCCAATAATGCTCTCATGACTATACATGGCTGAGGTGAGGGTAATCTGAACATGCATGATAACATGTGTGTGTGTGTGTGTGTGTGTGTGTGTGTGTGTGCAGATGCTCTTTCCCTATGCTTTCCTCAAGTTTGATCCGGAGAAGGAGGAGCCGGTGCGAGGCTCTGATGGACTGTGTGTTGAAGCGGCTCCAGGTAAAACACCTGAACACCTTCTAGTGCACTGTGCTGTGTTAGCTGGAGCACAGAACATTATTAACTCTGAGTGTCCCTCACACAGGTGAGTGGGCTCGACAAACCACCTGTAGAACACACACTCTTCTCTCTCTTACACACTCCCTCTTCATACTCCAGCACTGAATGCTGTGAGCACACACAGCTCCTCTGTATAATCAGCTCTTCTGGTGTGTGCGGCCTGTAGTGTTGAGTAGCTGAACGCCTCCTCCGCTGTGCACGTGTTTGGACAGAAGCGTCTGCTGGATGTCTGTAAATGTTTACAGGTGAAACTGGGCTGCTGGTGGCGAAGATCAACAAATTAGCTCCATTCGAAGGCTACGCTAAAAACTCGGCACAGACAGAGAAGAAGAGGCTGAGGGACGTCTTTCAGAAAGGAGACATGTACTTCAACACCGGAGATCTGATCCTAGCCGACCGTGAGGGATTCCTGTACTTTCAGGATCGCATCGGAGACACGTTTCGGTGAGACGCCGCCGATCACACGAGTGTTACGTCTATTAGCTGATCCATTCAGGAGCAGAGGAATCAGTCAGTAACCATCCGAGATACATCCCTGATAAACCCAATAACAGCACTGCAGTCTCCAGATTAAAGATCTCAATACAGTTAAACACTGAAGGATGAGAGCGTCTGATGTCAGTGAACACTGTTTATTATCATTATTCAGACGCTTTACATGATCATTACATCTGTAAGGACTTCTGTTTGGTAAAGCAGCTTCATGGTACAGGACCCGGGTGGAAACAGGAACACTCGTGACTGAGAACACATTAAGAGCAGGTGAAACTAAACATGAACGCGTCTGCTTCTGCTTACTCAGGTGGAAAGGAGAGAACGTGGCCACCACTGAGGTGTCGGAAATCCTGGTTATGCTGGATTTCATTGAGGCTGCAAACGTGTACGGCGTTACAGTTCCAGGTCAGAGTTCACACCAAACACAATAACCATCGATACATAAATATAAACATATTAGTGTCACACACACACACACACACACACACACACACACACACACACACACACACACACACACACACACACACACACACACACATACACACACACACACACACAGACACTAGCACTGGAGTCCTGCACTACTGTTATTATGGTGTCTTGAGAAAGCTGACATGCTGTTACACTACATACACTTACTATTCTTCCGTCGTCTTCTTCTTCTGAGACTAATGTCTACACGCATCTCCTCCTAGACTGTTCATACTACAAACACCAAGACTGTCTACAGACTTAAGATTGGGCTCATTTAACTCAGACTACCAATCTGCCAATCACTGATGACCTTTCAACTTACTAGTCACACTCTAGCAAACACTTACGACACCCTAGCAACTGTCCCATAGACATACCAATCCATGCTAGAAACATACTAACGACATGCCAATCTATACTAGCAAACACACTAATCATACTAGCAACATGCTAATTCAAACAAAATTCATGCTAGCAACATGCTAGTTTATACTAGAAACATACTAGCAACATGCTAATTCATACTAGAACCATGGTAATTTATGCTAGCAACTGCCTAGCAACCACTCAGAACACCTTAGCAACTGCCTAGCAACACCTTAACAATCATTCAGAACACCTTAGTAACCGCCTAGCAACACCTTAACAACCATTCAGAACACCATAGCAACTGCCTAGCAACACCTTAGCAATCACTCAGAAGACTCCAGCAACCGCTGAAAACACTGGCAACGCTTTAGCAACGACTCAAAACACCATAGTAACCGCCTAGCAACGCCTTTGCAACAACCTAGAACATCCTAGCTATACCTTAGCAACCACCTAGCACCCCCTCAGAACACCTTATCGACCACCTAGCAACGTCTCAACAACCACTTAGAACACCATAGTAAATGCCTAGCAACACCTTAGCAACCACTCGAAACACCCTAGCAATCATATTGCAACATCTTATCAACCACCTAGCAACACCTTAGCAATGACTCAGAACACCATAGCAACTGCCTAGAAACGACCTAGAACACCTTAGCAACCAACTAGCAACACCTTAGCAACCACCTAGCAACGTGTTAGCAACCACTTAGAACACCCTAGCAACATCTTAGCAACCACCTAGCAAAGCCTTAGCAACAACTCAGAACACCATAGCAACTGCCTAGCCACAACCTAGAACACTTTAGCAAGCAACACCTTAGCAACTGCCTAGCAACGCCGTAGCAACCACTCAGAACATCATAGCAACCACCTATAACACTCTGGCAATGCCTTAGCAACAACTCAGTACACCATAGTAACTGCCTTGCATCACTTTAGCAACCACTCAAAACAGCCTAGCAACCACCTAGCAACATCTTAGCAACCACCTAGCAATGATTCAGAAAACCATAGCAACTGCCTAGCAACCACTCTGAACACCCTAGCAACTGCCTAGCAACATCTTATCAACCACCTAGCAATGCCTTAGCAACCGCCTAGCAACCACTCAGAACACCCTAGCAACCACCTAACAACACCTTTGCAACGACCTGGCAATCACTCAGAACACCTTTGCAACCGCCTAGCAACACCTTAGTGACCACCTAGAGCACCCTAGAAACACCTTAGCAACCACTCAGAACACCCTAGCAACCGCCTAGCAAGAAACATGCCAATCCATACTAGAAACCTGCTAACATATGTATTGATCTATCTGCCAGCTGTTTCACTCTTCTTTAAACTCCTCTAGTTACTTACACTTGTAAACTACTTCAAGCTCTCAGACGAGGCTTTCTCCAGACACCATAACGGTTGTCTATGAACTTCACTGTTCTAGTTGCACACTTCAGTCCAGATCTTCATCATGAGTCTCCATGGTGTGATCAATAGTCTGCAGGATAGTCCTGATCTCCAATGATCCTGTAAGCGAGGCCTGATCATCATCAGTGGCGTCTGGAGCTCTAATGTTCTCTGGATTCTGATTGGCTGTCAGTGTTTTATGGTTCATCCTCTGGGAAGCTCCTCCTGAAGTGTTGATATCGCTGCTCTGTGTGTGTACGGCTGTAGTTGTGCTGTTCTCTAACACTGACAGACATCTACAGCTAGATCTTTATCATTATGGTGATCCTGCTCTGTGTGAACGGCCTTTAGGGTCAGCGTCATCTGACTCAGAGGTCAGAGGTCAGGCTCAGGTGTCTCTGCTCTTCTTCTCAGGTCATGAGGGTCGTGTGGGGATGGCGGCGCTGCAGCTGACGGACGGGATGGAGTTTGACGGTTCTGCTGCTTATGAACACATGAAGAACCTCCTGCCGGCGTACGCCAGACCGCGCTTCATCAGGATACAGGTACAGCTCTGACCCAAACACGCCAGCAGCTGATTATCACAGTGTTGGGGGACGCATTACAGCTAACGCGAGTTATGGAATGATATTTTAATAAGTAACGCATTAACTTTCATTACCTATTCTGAACACATGAAGAACAGGAGATTATAGTCTCAATCATGCTGATTTAGTGACACACACACACACACACACACACTGCTGTATTCATCTGTATATACGCCATGTAGAGCTCCGGCTCAGGAGGTGCTCAGAAGACAACAGTATCATACACTGTTATTCCCTCATTCATTCTCCTTCAGCTGAGTCTCTTTATTCATCAGGGGTTGCCACAGCAGAATGAACCACCAACTATTCCAGTATATGTTTTACACAGCGGATGCCCTTCCAGCTGTAACCCAGTACCTGGAAAACACCCATACACACTCATTCACACACACACACACACACACTCATACACTACGGCCAGTTTAGTTGATCAGTTCCCCTATAGCGCATGTGTTTGGACTGTGGGGGAAACCGGAGCACCTGGAGGAAACCCACACCAACACGGGGAGAACATGCAAACTCCACACAGAAACACCAACTGACCCAGCTGAGGCTCGAACCAGCGACCGTCTAGGAGGATTAGTTCTAACCCCATTTCCAGGACATTACATCACATTTGTGTGCATCCTGCAGCTTCTGGGACACTCGAGATGTCTGTTTCCTTATTTTAGAAACCTAACATCTGCAAAGTGTGTGTGTGTGTGTTTGTAGTCTCTCAAGTGTGTGTTGTTGGTCCACAGGGAGAGCTCCGCATGACGGGAACCTTCAAACAGGTGAAGGTGCAGCTGGTGCAGGAGGGCTTCGACCCGAACTCCACCCGCGACCGGCTCTTCATCATGGAGGAGAACCAGCAGACGTTTGTGCCGCTGACGGAGGAGATCTTCAGCGCCATCACTGCAGGACGCACCAGACTCTGACACACACACACACACACTTTATCATCATCATCAGCTGACATTAGTCAACAAGCGGTCGAGTGAGAAAATGTGAAGCAGAAATATGAAGCTGATATCAGCTCCTCTACAGGCTGAGCGAGTGTTGTGTGAAGATGATGGAGCCGTACACCAATACAGAACTATTCACACACAGCGTTTAATCACTAAAGCAGATCTTAAATTTGGGAAAGATTTTATAGCGTGACAGATTTATATGAATGTTTTTATGAAATGTGTCGCTGTGCAGGAACTCATTGATGATCCTCATATTAGAGGAGCAGGTGATATCTCTGTCTGATGGACGTGTGGATGATCTCTGCTGTGTGTGTGTTAGAAATAACTTCATCATAAGCAGGAGTTGTCTATTTGGATCTAAAGCAGTTTTACCAACATACTGATGAACAGAATAATCATCTCCGTCTTGTAACAGCAGGTCAGACGTTCACACTTCTCTGTTGATTACACATAAATAAAATGCTAATTTTTGTACTAAACTGTAAATGTTTTATTGGGATTATTTTTTAATTATTAATGTTAAATCTTTTCTCTGATTTAATTATGAGATTCTGACTTCGATTAAGAGTTTTAAATGATTATAATGATGGACCGGGATCTTCTGATATTCTCCACAGCGTGTGGGACAGACAGGAGAGATCATCTGTTTAGATGTAGGCGTAGCGGCTCAGTGCTGTGCTGCTGAGGGATCTTATTCACACATAGAGTAAAAAATAAAGTTAATTGTGACTTTATTTCACATGATTATAAGAAATGAGGCGACGCGGTTGCACAGTAGGTAGTGCTGTCACCTCACAGCAAGAAGGTCGCTGGTTTGAGCCTCAGCTGGGTCAGTTGGTGTTTCTGTGTGGAGTTTGCATGTTCTCCCCGTGTTGGTGTGGGTTTCCTCCGGGTGCTCCGGTTTCCCCCACAGCCCAAACAAATGCGCTATAGGGGAATTGATGTATGAGTGTGTATAGGTGTTTCCCAGTGATGGGTTGCAGCTGGAAGAGCATACACTGTGTAAAACATATGCTGGATAAGTTGGCGGTTCATTCCGCTGTGGAGACCCCTGATTAATAAAGGGACTAAGCTGAAAAGAAAATGAATGAATGAATATAAGAAATGAGCCTGAACTGAAAGATGCAATTAAAATAGTAATGAACACTGATTATTAATAATAATCAATGGTGGGCAGGTGAAGCAGCGGGTCGTGTGTGTGTTATTTAGTGGGCAGCGGTGTGCCCTCAGGCAGCGGTAGGCAAGTGAAGCAGCTGGCGCGGCTGGTGATCAGGCCTCTCCTGAAGGGGTGGTGGAGCTGCTGCATGCCGCACTGCGCCCAGACCTGCGCCAGGCTCGGCACACTGTGGAACTTCAGCAGGCGTCTGTGCTGCGGCCGCTCTGGCTGCTCCGGGATCAGCTGCAGAGGCGCGTCTCGGTGTGTCTGAGTGCGCCCGGGGGCTGGCGGGAGCTCTGCGCTGCAGCTGTATGAGCGAACAGCCCGTCTCTGCCCCTGGCGCACCAGTCGCTGATCCAGCAGGGGCTCCGTGTGGATGGTCAGCGGCTCCGGTTCCGCCTCTGGGTCAGAGGTCACGCTGGGCTGCCGGGTCACGACTCCGGACTGCAGCACCTCGCGGGCCGCCTGCTGGATGAGGCTCCAGTCACGCCGGATGTCCTGCTCGGTGGTCAGCTGGGACGTCACACTGAAGCGCAGGATCAGCTGGTTGCCCACCGCCGCCGGAATCAGGAACATGCGGCCGCAGCGGGTCAGTTTCCTCAGTAACTCCTGCGTCGCTGCGTTTCCAGCCTGCACACAGAGGAAACACACACATCAACAGGAGGATCACTGACCGTGTGTGTGTTCTCAGCGTGTGCAGCAGACTGAACACCAAATATTCCAAATATATACAAATACTTAAATTAAGAAGCATTTTTCACACAAGTAAAAAATATAGTCTTCCACCCACCCATCCATTTTCTTCTGCCTATCAGGGGTTAGGTCACGGTGGCAGTAGTCTCAAGAGAGACTCTCCACTAGCTCCTCTAAGGGATCCCAAAGCATTCCCGGGTAAGTCAAGAGACATAAAGTAGTCCCTCCAACCTGTCCTGGGTCTTTCCCGAGGACTCCTCCCCGTAAGACAAGCCAGGAACACCTCCCTAGGTAGGCAGCCAGGAGGTATCTGAATCAGACACCCGAGCCCCTCAGCTGCTTCTATGGATGTGAAGCAGTGGCTCTACTCTGAGCTCCTCCTAGGTGTCAGAGCTCCTCACCCTGTCTATAAGGGTGCGCCCTGCCACCCTGCGAAGGAAACTCATTTCAGCCGCTTGTATCTGAGATCTTGTCCTTTCGGTCATGACCTAAAGCTTATGACCTTAGGTGAGAGTAGGAATCTAGATTGACCGGTAAATCGAGAGCTTTGCCTTTCGGCTCAGCTCCTTCACCACAACAGACTGGTACATCGACTGGCCACTCCACCAATCTGCCTGAAAATCTCACGTTCCATCCTTCCCTCACTTATGAACAAAACTCCAAGATACTTGAACTCCTTCACCTGGGGTAAGGACTTTCCTCCAACCTGGAGATGGCAAGCCACCTTTCTACAGTGGAGCACCATGGCCTCAGATTTGGAGGTGCTGATTCTCAACCCTGTCACGACACTCGGCAGCAAACCATCCTAGTGCATCCTGAAGCTCCATGTCTGATGAAGCCAACAGAACAACATTGTCTACAAAAAACAGTGATGAAATCCTGTGGTCCCCGAACCAGACCCCCTCTGGCACTAGGAAATGGGAACCACCAGCCGAGTAGCCCAGTCTAGAGGTGCTGTCCCCGACCTCCAGGACAGCCCCACAACATCCAGACACTTGAGTTGGACAGTGTTTTACTGTTTTGCCACTGCGGAGCTTCAGTCTCCCTCAGTGCCTCAGCTTGGTGATGGGTGAGTCCAGTCCTGCAGCCCCGTCTCTGCCTCCTCAATGGAAGGCCTGTCAGTGGGATTGAGGAGATCCTCACAGTATTCCTTCCACTGTCCAACAGCATCTCCAGTGGAGGTCAGCAGCTCTCCTCTTCTGCTGTACAGTGTCGGTGTGGATCTGCTTCCCCTCCTGAAGCCGGACAGTCTGGAGTTACCTCTCCAGGTATCACTGTCATTACCCATGTGGGTGTTGAAGACACCCAGTAGAACAATGGTGTTCCCAGTCAGAGCACCTTCCAGCACCCTCTCAAGGACTCCAGGAAGGAGGCTACTCTGCACTGGTGCATGGCCCTTAAGCACAAACTCCATTGAGAGTTCGATCTCGACCTGAAGGCACAGGGAGGCAATCCTCTCATTCAACAGGGAAACTCAAACATATGGGGCTGAGCTGGGGAGCTATGAGCCCACACCAGCCCATCGCCTCTCACCATGGCCAACTCCAGAGTAGAGGAGAGTCCAGCCTTTTGGAGAGGTTCCAGAGCCCTGACTATAGTCAAGCTAGTACTGTTCAACCTTCCGCACAAGCTCAGACTCCCTAGCTCAGCTTCCCTCGCAATGAGGTGACCTTCCATGACCCCCTTATTGTATACCTGCCAACATTTGTCCCTGAAAATCCGGGAGATCGGGGTGGTTAGCTTCTGAATAACACTGTTGAGAACTAGGTGCTGGTGCGATCGCATCCTATACCAAAGTTGGCGACCCAGGGGTAATTACGGGAGTTTTCCGGGAGAAATAACAAAACGGGAGGGTGGCGGGAGATGGATCTGAAATACGTGAGACTCCCGGGAAAAACGGGAGTGTTGGCAGGTATGTCTTACAGGGTAAAGTCTAGATGTGATACGCGGCCGGCTGGAAGTGCGATATGCACATTAATATAGCAGCGGTTTTTATGACGCTGTATAACAATAATTAATATTTTTACATTGCTGTGATGGTTGGGTTTAGGGTTGGGGTGGGGGTAGATGTTAATAAAATACAACGAATGGGAAATTCAATAAATAATCTAAATAATTCTCGTTAACTTCCGGCCGCAACCATATCTGATCTATCAACAACAGTCTTACAGCTCCCCCTGCAGGAGGATGGTCTCATGCTGAGCCTGAACTATATTACAAAACCTAGTCTTGTTCGCAGAATTAATGAGTCAAAATTAAGTGAGTTTTTCTTCGAAACTAGCTAAATAATCTTGCTTTTCCTTTAGTCATGGGATTATTTTGCTTGTTTTGTGTGTGTGTGTGTGTGTGTGTGTGTGTGTGTGTGTGTGTGTGTGTGTGTGTGTGTGTGTGTGTAAGACATAGGCAATTTCACCAAATAAAGAATTATAGATGCACCGATCGACGAACCAGAGACCAGGGACCCTCCCCATCAGCCAATCACTGTGTGCATAGTTAATGAGCTTGATGATATCACCCATAGCAACGAGCTCAGCCCCGCCCCCTCTCTCAGTACAGCTTTAATAGACGCTCAGAGCTAAACCTGTGGTGATGTAAAGCCCTTCAGTGGCTGATCAATAATCAATAACACAATGATCTCTAGGTTGGATGCTTTGCTCACTCTCAGACAGAAGACGACGAGGCCGAGGTGCCGCTGCGCCGGAATCTGGAAGTGTGTGTCGTTTCTGACCAGAGACTCGAACAGCTTCGCCATCTCCACGCCCTGAGCTCACAGGAAACGCATCATCACACACAGGAAGCACTAATGTAAACGTCACTCTGAGTGTGTGTGTGTGTGTGTATGTGTGTGTGTGTGTTGCCTCACGTGTCGGATGTGTTCCTGCAGCTTCTTCAGGCCGAAAGAGCGAATCACGAACCACAGCTTGAGGGAGCGGAAGCGGCGGCTCAAGGGGATCTGCCAGTGCTACGAACACACACACACACACACACACACGCACACACACACACACACACAGACATATAGAAACAGAGACACACACACAAGAAAAATCCCAATTATACTGTAATTTTAAAGGCAATATTTAACGTAAGAGGCAGGGTAATGTCTGCTCTGCCCACATGAGGCACACAAGCACAGACAGCGACACACACACACACACACACACACACACATTTATAAGTGTATGTGGTTTACGAGGACTCTCCATAGGCATAATGTATTCTATAGAGTAAAAACGAGGTCATACTCATGACATTAGACAATTTGCATCCTCATAAACCACATAACCAAGCACACACACACACACACACACACACACACACACACACACACAGAGATGAAGAAGTGTGTGACGAGAGCGCACCATGAAGTCTGTGGCGTTGGAGTTATCGTGTC
Organism: Danio kyathit; assembly: GCA_903798195.1. Taxonomy (NCBI): domain Eukaryota; kingdom Metazoa; phylum Chordata; class Actinopteri; order Cypriniformes; family Danionidae; genus Danio; species Danio kyathit. The sequence goes on from LR812536.1 coordinate 77,972, forward strand.
TGAGGTACAGCGGGTCCACAGTGAACGTCTGCTGGAGCTTCATCTTATTCTTCACCCTGCGCACACACACACACACACACACACACACTCTTCAGTAATGTAGTCTGTTCAGATAAACACTGCTCTTGATCTGTGTGATCATGTTTCTAACTCGTCTTGATCAGTAAGTCCTGATATCACTCAGGTTTCTGCAGACTGGAGGACTAAAGCTGAACACACACACACACACACACACACACACACACACACACAGTCCACACTTCTGTAGGCGTTCCTACAGGAAACACACATTTGTAATAACATTTCACTATGTATTTGCTGTGTTTCAGTGAGTTAAAGCAGTGTAGGGGCTGACTCTGACCAGAAGGCCGTGCAGTCGAAGTGCACCAGCATCCACTTGGACGGGTTGAAGACGAACGAATCTGCAAACTGGATTCCCTCCAGGAAATAGCGCAGCTCAGGACAGAGGAGCGCAGAGCCAGCGTATGCAGCGTCCACATGCAGCCAGAGGCCCTCGCGCACACCTACACACACACACACACACACAATTACACATAATCAAACACACACTAACACACACACATTATGAAACACACACACACACACACACACACATAATCAAACACACACAATCAAACACACTAACATACACATAATCAAACACACACACATTATGAAACACACACACACACACATTATGAAACACACACACACACACACACACACAATTACACATAATTAAACTCAAACACACACACACACACACACACAATCAAACAAACACACACAATCAAAAACACAATTACACAATCAAACACACACTAACACACACATAATCAAACACACACACATTATGAAACACACACACACAATCAAACACACACACACACACACACACACATTATGAAACACACACACACACATAATCAAACACACACAATTACACATAATCAAACACATACTAACACACACATAATCAAACACACACATTATGAAACACACACACACATATTCAAACACTCACACTTACACATCAAACACACACACACACACACGTACAATCAAACAAACACACAGCAAAAACACAAACACACACATTATACACAGAGGCAAACACACAATCAAACAACACACACACACACAATCAAATTACACAAACAAAAAATACACAGTCAATCCTTCACACACAGACACACAATCTTAAACAAACACACACACACACACACACACACACAATCATATAGCTTCATCAAACTATACAGTTTCAATTAAACACAAAACACACAATCATATAGTCACACACACACACACACACACACACACACACACACACACACACACACACACATTCAAACACAATCATACCACACAAACAGTGTCTGCGGGCACTTACAGACGGGGCCCAGTTCATCCAGACGGTCAAACGAACACACACCGGTGGAGCCGAGCGTCGCACACACCTGCAGGACACACACACACACACACACACACACAGACTCAGACACAGCTGGAAGAGTGCAGATCTTGTGTGTGTGTGTGTGTGTGTGTGTGTTTGAGTGTGTTAAGTCTTCTCTAATGCGGTGTGTGTGTGTGTGTGTGTGTGTGTATCACCATCACAGGGATCAGTCCGCTCTGCCGGTCCTCCTCCACGGCGCGCTGCAGAGTTTCTCCACGCAGAGAAAACACACCGTCAGTCTGCAGGAAGCGGATCTTCACCAGAGAGATCAGACCGGCCTTCTCCACTGACGAATGAGCCTGCGCACACACACACACACACACACACACACACACACACAGAATCAAACACACAGCACTGAAAACTCCACACAGTGATGCCAGAGCTCAGGTGTGTGTGTGTGTGTGTACCTGGTCAGATGCGTACGCCACCAGGCGAGAGTTGAGCACAGACTCGTCAGTGTCAGTGTGTGTGTCTTCACTCTTCATCTGCAGGATTCGGTCCTTCCTCGCAGCGAGCAGAGCGACCAGAGTGCACTCGCTGACCGTACTCTACACACACACACACACACAC
>LR812536.1:85000-130000 GCA_903798195.1 Danio kyathit
GATAACTCCACCCTAAATGTCTGATAGTCCCGCCCAAAAGTCTGATAACTCCACCCTAAATGTCTGATAGTCCCGCCCAAAAGACTGATAACTCCACCCTAAATGTCGGACAGTCCCGCCCAAAAGTCTGATAACTCCACCCTAAATGTCTGATAGTCCCGCCCAAAAGTCTGATAACTCCACCCTAAATGTCTGATAGTCCCGTCCAAAAGTCTGATAACTCTACCCTAATTGTCTGATAGTCCCGCCCAAAAGTCTGATAACTCCACCCTAAATGTCTGATAGTCCCGCCCAAAAGTCTGATAACTCCACCCTAAATGTCTGATAGTCCCGCCCCAAAAGTCTGATAACTCCACCCTAAATGTCTGATAGTCCCGCCCAAAAGTCTGATAACTCCACCCTAAATGTCTGTTAGTCCCGCCCAAAAGTCTGATAACTCCACCCTAAATGTCTGATAGTCCCGCCCAAAAGTCTGATAACTCCACCCTAAATGTCTGATAGTCCCGCCCAAAGTCTGATAACTCCACCCTAAATGTCTGATAGCCTCGCTCCAAAAGTCTGATAACTCCACCCTAAATGTCTGATAGTCCCGCCCAAAAGACTGATAACTCCACCCTAAATGTCTGATAGTCCCGCCCAAAAGCCTGATAACTCCACCCTAAATGTCTGATAGTCCCGCCCAACAGACTGATAACTCCACCCTAAATGTCTGATAGTCCCGCCCAACAGACTGATAACTCCACCCTAAATGTCTGATAGTCCCGCCCAAAAGTCTGATAACATCACCCTAAATGTCTGATAGTCCCGCCCAAAGACTGATAACTCCACCCTAAATGTCTGATAGTCCCGCCCAAAAGACTGATAACTCCACCCTAAATGTCTGATAGTCCCGCCCAAAAGTCTGATAACTCCACCCTAAATGTCTGATAGTCCCGCCCAAAAGTCTGATAACTCCACCTAAATGTCTGATAGTCCCGCCCAAAAGTCTGATAACTCCACCCTAAATGTCTGATAGTCCCGCCCAAAAGTCTGATAACTCCGCCCTAAATGTCTGATAGTCCCGCCCAAAAGTCTGATAACTCCACCCTAAATGTCTGATAGTCCCGTCCAAAAGTCTGATAACTCCACCCTAAATGTCTGTTAGTCCCGCCCAAAAGTCTGATAACTCCACCCTAAATGTCTGATAGTCCTGTCCAAAAGTCTGATAACTCCACCCTAAATGTCTGATAGTCCCGCCCAAAAGTCTGATAACTCTACCCTAAATGTCTGATAGTCCCGCCCAAAAGTCTGATAACTCCACCCTAAATGTCTGATAGTCCCGCCCAAAAGTCTGATAACTTCACCCTAAATGTCTGATAGTCCCGCCCAAAAGTCTGATAACTCCACCCTAAATGTCTGATAGTCCCGCCCAAAAGTCTGATAACTCCACCCTAAATGTCTGATAGTCCCGTCCAAAAGTCTGATAACTCCACCCTAAATGTCTGATAGTCCCGCCCAACAGACTGATAACTCCACCCTAAATGTCTGATAGTCCCGCCCAAAAGTCTGATAACTCCACCCTAAATGTCTGATAGTCCCGTCCAAAAGTCTGATAACTCCACCCTAAATGTCTGATAGTCCCGCCCAAAAGTCTGATAACTCCACCCTAAATGTCTGACAGTCCCGCCCAAAAGTCTGATAACTTCACCCTAAATGTCTGATAGTCCCGCCCAACAGACTGATAACTCCACCCTAAATGTCTGATAGTCCCGCCCAAAAGTCTGATAACTCCACCCTAAATGTCTGATAGTCCCGTCCAAAAGTCTGATAACTCCACCCTAAATGTCTGATAGTCCCGCCCAAAAGTCTGATAACTCCACCCTAAATGTCTGATAGTCCCGCCCAAAAGACTGATAACTCCACCCTAAATGTCTGATAGTCCCGCCCAAAAGTCTGATAACTCCACCCTAAATGTCTGATAGTCCCGTCCAAAAGTCTGATAACTCCACCCTAAATGTCTGATAGTCCCGCCCAACAGACTGATAACTCCACCCTAAATGTCTGATAGTCCCGCCCAAAAGTCTGATAACTCCACCCTAAATGTCTGATAGTCCCGTCCAAAAGTCTGATAACTCCACCCTAAATGTCTGATAGTCCCGCCCAAAAGTCTGATAACTCCACCCTAAATGTCTGATAGTCCCGCCCAAAAGTCTGATAACTTCACCCTAAATGTCTGATAGTCCCGCCCAACAGACTGATAACTCCACCCTAAATGTCTGATAGTCCCGCCCAAAAGTCTGATAACTCCACCCTAAATGTCTGATAGTCCCGTCCAAAAGTCTGATAACTCCACCCTAAATGTCTGATAGTCCCGCCCAAAAGTCTGATAACTCCACCCTAAATGTCTGATAGTCCCGCCCAACAGACTGATAACTCCACCCTAAATGTCTGATAGTCCCGTCCAAAAGGCATTCCATAATAAATAAATGGATAAATAAATGAATGAGTGACTGACAGACACACACACACACACACACAATGCTCCTGTTGTGCAGAAGACTGAAGTGTGTGTGTGTGTGTGTGTGTGTGTGATGCTCAGACTGATGCGCTGCTCTGCTTTGATGATGAACCTCAGAGACGCTGTTTGCTCAAATAAGCTCCATTTCCCTGATTGTGGATCATCTGTGTGACGTCGGCTGTGTTTCAGCAGCACAAAGGCTCATTGAGGAGTGTGTGTGTGTGTGTGTATGTGGGAGTCACCGCTGGGTTTGCTGCTGTGTGCGGGCGACACCAGATCCGCCAGATTGAGCACTCCTGCAGGCCCGATGATGAATTGCGGAGCCGCCGTGTGGATGGTCAGTGTGTCGGGACTCTCCGGGTTTGTGTTGATCTGGTTCTGCATCGCCACCTGACACACACACACAGCACATTTACACACACACACACACACACACACACACACTCTACAATGCTGATTTACAGCAACAGTAGCTGTGTTTCCATCCACCTATTCTTATGTTCATTTTGGAGATGCGCATATAATAATCAGTTGATGGAAACGCCACGATGCGCATAAATTTAGAGAATATGCATAAAAACCGCATGCGCATAACTGAGTAGGATAAACTCTTTATACAATAAGATGCGCAGAAACTGCGATGGAAACACTTTTACTGAACAAATTCCAGTATGTGCATTGATAAAGGTCATGTGATGTTGTTATAAGAGATCATGTGATGATGAAAGTGTGTGTGATTGGATAAAGCAGCAGGCTGAGCACACTGTAGACCATCTGACATGTTGTTTAATCATTCTTAAACGCCGTAACCATCCCAGCATTAGTGTTATTAATGACCTCCATGCACAGATCCCACACACACACACACACACGTGTCCGTGTACCTGCAGGACGTGGGCCAGCTCATGGCAGCTGTTGTCCAGGGCGATGTCCAGAGCGTTTTTGCAGAATTTGCTGAGCGCGTGAACATCGGCTCCGTATCGCAGCAGCAGCTCCACCACAGCGGTGTGTGTGTGCTCCACGGCCCAGTGCAGCGCGCTCATCTGCAGCATGTCTTTAGCGTTCACATCCGCGCCGTGCTGGAAAACACCAGCAACACCACATCTGATGACAAACTATGAACGATCAAACACACTGAGGTGCATTTCACACTCTGAGTACGCTAATGACATATTCACAGTGCCTAAAGAACACCACCATACCCTGTGGACACCAACACCTTTACTGACACTACAGCTGCTTCCAGAGGAGCTTCAGGATGAAGGCAAGTGTACTTCTATAGCACATGTCATACACAGTGGTTCACATAAACAGGAATAAAGAGACACGTATAAGAGAATAAAAACAAAGAATAAAATGATAGAAGCAGATGAAGTGTGTTAAACAGGTTATAAAGACTGAAGAACAGAGAGATAACAGTGCTCTCTGTGGGCCGCAGCGCAGGGCTCATTCAGTAAAGGCTCAGCTACACACATGTGTGTTCAGTTCAAAAAGAGAATACTGAATGCTGTTTAATATCTATGATGGAACTTGCAGGCATATAGACGTGTCCCTCACGTTTACACATACAGCTTAAAAACTTTTACAACAGCCGTAAAGCAAAACTAAAGGTATTTCCAACCTAAAACTATCCAACAGTCACGTAGGTCTATACAGATGTGGTTTTGCGTATATATTTGTTTATAATATTATGCGTGGATTATAATCTAATAATCAGAGAGATCAAATCTTTGTCATGGACCATATTTCTAAAAATAAGCTTGACAGTTGTCTGTAGCAGGGTGGTGCTGACGTCACAGGCGAGTTTGTTTACACTAGTCTGTTTATAGCCTAATGTTAGCTTTTCAGTTCTTGCGTTTGCGTTTAAGATCCAAAAGTGCTAACAGTTGTATTTCTGTGAGAGGATTATCCGGCTGGACAACACGTGTAAGTGTAATGAACATAGGGATTTTATTGAGGGAACCACTGTTATGCTAGCAGCTGATTAGCCTACAAGGTGACGTCATAGTTCCTCCACTCTATTATGTGCTGTCATCATGACAGACGAAATCAATTATTAGAAATTATTTATTAAAACTGATATAAATGAAAAGAAATAAATGCTTGTATTTACATACATATCTATATATACAGGCAGTGCAGAATTATTAGGCAAATGAGTATTTTGAGCACATCATCCTCTTTATGCATGTTGTCTTACTCCAAGCTGTATAGGCTCGAAAGCCTACTACCAATTAAGCATATTAGGTGATGTGCATCTCTGTAATGAGAAGGGGTGTGGTCTAATGACATCAACACCCTATATCAGGTGTGCATAATTATTAGGCAACTTCCTTTCCTTTGGCAAATGGGTCAAAAGAAGGACTTGACAGGCTCTGAAAAGTCAAAAATAGTGAGATATCTTGCAGAGGGATGCAGCACTCTTAAAATTGCCAAGCTTCTGAAGCGTGATCATCCAACAATCAAGCGTTTCATTCAAAATAGTCAACAGGGTCGCAAGAAGCGTGTGGAAAAACCAAACCAAAAACCAAGGAGCAAAATAAACTGCCCATGAACTGAGAAAAGTCAAGCGTGCAGCTGCCGAGATGCCACTTGCCACCAGTTTTGCCATATTTCAGAGCTGCAACATCACTGGAGTGCCCAAAAGCACAAGGTGTGCAATACTCAGAGACATGGCCAAGGTAAGAAAGGCTGAAAAACCACCACCACTGAACAAGACACACAAGCTGAAACGTCAAGACTGGCCCAAGAAATATCTCAAGACTGATTTTTCTAAGGTTTTATGGACTGATGAAATGAGAGTGAGTCTTGATGGGCCCGTGGCTGGATCGGTAAAGGGCAGAGAGCTCCAGTCCGACTCAGACGCCAGCAAGGTGGAGGTGGAGTACTGGTTTGGGCTGGTATCATCAAAGATGAGCTTGTGGGGCCTTTTCGGGTTGAGGATGGAGTCAAGCTCAACTCCCAGTCCTACTGCCAGTTTCTGGAAGACACCTTCAAGCAGTGGTACAGGAAGAAGTCTGCATCCTTCAAGAAAAACATGATTTTCATGCAGGACAATGCTCCATCACACGCGTCCAAGTACTCCACAGCGTGGCTGGCAAGAAAGAGTCTAAAAGAAGAAAAACTAATGACATGGCCTCCTTGTTCACCTGAGCTGAACCCCATAGAGAACCTGTGGTCCATCATCAAATGTGAGATTTACAAGGAGGGAAAACAGTCCACCTCTCTGAACAGTGTCTGGGAGGCTGTGGTTGCTGCTGCACGCAATGTTGATGGTGAACAGATCAAAACACTGACAGAATCCATGGATGGCAGGCTTTTGAGTGTCCTTGCAAAGAAAGGTGGCTATATTGGTCACTGATTTGTTTTTCTTTTGTTTTTGAATGTCAGAAATGTCTATTTGTGAATGTTGAGATGTTATATTGGTTTCACTGGTGAAAATAAATCATTGAAATGGGGATATATTTGTTTTTTGTTAAGTTTCCTAATAATTCTGCACAGTAATAGTCACCTGCACACACAGATATCCTCCTAAAATAGCTCAAACTAAAAACAAACTAAAAACTACTTCCACAAATATCCAGCTTTGATATTAATGAGTGTTTTGGGTTCATTGAGAACATGGTTGTTGTTCAATAATAAAATTAATCCTCAAAAATACAACTTGCCTAATAATTCTGCACTCCCTGTACAGTATATGTGTGTGCGTGTGTGTGTACTGTGCATATTTACTTTTTGTATATATATATATACAGTTAAAGTCAGAATTATTAGGCCCCCTGAATTGTTTCCCCAATTTCTGATCATAATAGTTTTAATAACTCATCTCTAATAACTGATTTATTTTCTCTTTGTCATGATGACAGTAAATAATATTAGACTAGATATTCTTCAAGACACTTCTATACAGCTTAAAGTGACATTTAAAGGCTTCACTAGGGTAATTAGGGTAACTAGGCAGGTTAGGGGAATTAGGCAAGTTATTGTATAATGATGGTTTGTTCTGGAGACTATCGAGAAAATATATAGCTTAAAGGGGTTAATAATATTGACCTTAAAATGGTGTTTAAAAAATTAAAAACTGCTTTTATTCTAGCCGAAATAAAACAAATAAGACTTTCTCCAGAAGAACAAATATTATCAGACATACTGTGAACATTTCCTTGCTCTGTTAAACATCATTTGGGGAATATTTAAAGAAGTATAAACAATTCTAAGGGGGGCAAATAATTCTGACCAACTGTACATACACACACACATACATACATAGTTATATTCATGGTGGCTCAGTGGTGTCACATTGTGCCCTCACAGCAAGAAGGTCTCTGGTTTGAGTCCCGGCTGGGTCAGTTGGTGTTTCTGTGTGGAGTTTGCATGTTCTCCCCGTGTTGGTGTGGGTTTCCTCCGGGTGCTCCGGTTTCCCCCACAGTCCAAACACATGTGCTATAGGGGAATTGATAAACTAAACTGGCCGTAGTGTATGAGTGTGTATGAGTGTGTATGGATGTTTCCCAGTACTGGGTTGCAGCTGGACGGACATCCGTTGTGTAAAACATATGCTGGATAAGTTGGCGGTTCATTCCACTGTGGAGACCCCTGATAAATAAAGCATTAAGCTGAAGGAAAATGAATGAACGAACAAGCATTTATGTAAATATTGTGCTTTTGAATTTCACAATGTTTATACACAGTTAGCACACACACACACACACACACACACACACACACACACCATGTAAAAACAAACAGCACTAGCTTAGAACTCAAATACAATATTACTGTTTTGATGCTACACTTTATAACTTTGATTCAAAGAGGAAGGAAATGACGACTAATTTTGCCAGCACAGATTAAAGGTAATTATTATTAGTTATTTTGAAAGCAACAGAACTGCATTGTTGAGTAATTTCCTGCACTTGATCTGAATCTGAGCCTGTCCAGACCCTGAAAACACAATAATGAAAGTCCAGCGATTCCAGCATCTGCAGCTCAACAATGCAGGCTCTGTGTCTCCGGCAGCAGAAGATCAGAGGACACACTGATTACAGCACATCACAGCAGAGATCACAGCAGCAGCAGCATTATCATCTTCATCATCCTCATCTTCACTCACCTTCAGCAGCAGCTCCACGATGCGCAGGTGACCCTCAGACGCCGCCATGTGCAGGGGTGTTCGGTCCACTTTAGTGCGTGCGTCTCTGCTCACACCGGCCCGCAGCAGCACCTCCGTGGTGGAGTAATGACCGAACTGAGCCGACAGGTGCAGAGGAGACGTGCCCAGCTGCACACACACACACACACACACACACACACACACACACACACACACAAATTTCATCACACTGCCTGACACAGTTAGGACAATTTTAAGAAAATACATGATGTCACACACACACACACACACACACACACACACACACACACACACATACATACACTTCAACATATTGTCTCACAAACACGCACACACTTCAACACACCATACTCTCATACACACACAGTCAGCATGCTTTCACTCACACACACACACACACACTCTTACCCAGTCGGTGGTGAACGGTGCTCCATTGGCCATCAGGATCCGCACCTCATCATCCTGACCAGCACGAGCAGCTTCCAGGAGCTTCTTCCCCAGATCCACCAAAGACATCTGCACACACACACACACACACACACACACACACACACACACACACACACACACACACAGACACACACAGTTTTTAAATGAAGGTTTTTATTATTAACAGAAAACTACATGTAAATCTACATATCCCTGTGTGAATAAGTGTTAATTGTGTTACCATAGAAACTGTAGAATCACCACAACAGATCAATTACTGTAGTTGTTGTTACCATAGAAACTGTAGAATCACCACAACAGATCAATTACTGTAGTTGTTGTGTTACCATAGCGACTGTAGAATCACCACAACAGATCAACTACTGTAGTAGTTGTGTTACCATAGCGACTGTAGAATCACCACAACAGATCAATTACTGTAGTTGTTGTGTTACCATAGCAACTGTAGAATCACCACAACAGATCAATTACTATAGTTGTTGTGTTACCATAGCGACTGCAGAATCACCACAGCAGATCAATTACTGTAGTTGTTGTGTTACCATAGCGACTGCAGAATCACCACAGCAGATCAATTACTGTAGTTGTTGTGTTACCATAGCGACTGCAGAATCACCACAACAGATCAATTACTGTAGTTGTTGTGTTACCATAGCGACTGTAGAATCACCACAACAGATCAATTACTGTAGTTGTTGTGTTACCATAGCGACTGTAGAATCACCACAACAGATCAATTACTGTAGTTGTTGTGTTACCATAGCGACTGCAGAATCACCACAGCAGATCAATTACTGTAGTTGTTGTGTTACCATAGCAACTGTAGAATCACCACAGCAGGTCAATTACTGTAGTTGTTGTTACCATAGAAACTGTAGAATCACCACAACAGATCAATTACTGTAGTTGTTGTGTTACCATAGCGACTGTACAATCACCACAACAGATCAACTACTGTAGTAGTTGTGTTACCATAGCGACTGTAGAATCACCACAACAGATCAATTACTGTAGTTGTTGTGTTACCATAGCAACTGTAGAATCACCACAACAGATCAATTACTGTAGTTGTTGTGTTACCATAGCGACTGCAGAATCACCACAGCAGATCAATTACTGTAGTTGTTGTGTTACCATAGCGACTGCAGAATCACCACAGCAGATCAATTACTGTAGTTGTTGTGTTACCATAGCGACTGCAGAATCACCACAACAGATCAATTACTGTAGTTGTTGTGTTACCATAGCGACTGTAGAATCACCACAACAGATCAACTACTGTAGTAGTTGTGTTACCATAGCGACTGTAGAATCACCACAACAGATCAATTACTGTAGTTGTTGTGTTACCATAGCAACTGTACAATCGCCACAGCAGATCAATTACTGTAGTTGTTGTGTTACCATAGCGACTGCAGAATCACCACAACAGATCAATTACTGTAGTTGTTGTGTTACCATAGCAACTGTAGAATCACCACAACAGATCAATTACTGTAGTTGTTGTGTTACCATAGCGACTGCAGAATCACCACAGCAGATCAATTACTGTAGTTGTTGTGTTACCATAGCGACTGCAGAATCACCACAGCAGATCAATTACTGTAGTTGTTGTGTTACCATAGCGACTGCAGAATCACCACAACAGATCAATTACTGTAGTTGTTGTGTTACCATAGCGACTGTAGAATCACCACAACAGATCAATTACTGTAGTTGTTGTGTTACCATAGCGACTGCAGAATCACCACAGCAGATCAATTACTGTAGTTGTTGTGTTACCATAGCGACTGCAGAATCACCACAGCAGATCAATTACTGTAGTTGTTGTGTTACCATAGCGACTGCAGAATCACCACAACAGATCAATTACTGTAGTTGTTGTGTTACCATAGCAACTGTAGAATCACCACAACAGATCAATTACTGTAGTTGTTGTGTTACCATAGCAACTGTAGAATCACCATAACAGCACTTCCATGAATATTTATGAAACTCATAGTGCTAAGATATATACAACAACTAGGGCTGCACAATATATCGTTATTGCGTTGATATCACAATGTGTGAATGCTCAATAGTCACACCGCAGGACGTGCAGTGTGGAGTCAGGATTACAGGTGACCAGGTTCAACAGTTTAACCATAATAAAGTGAAAGTTGATCAAGTGCTGTGTTTTTAAGGCCTGTGTAAACACTTTAGGTGAGTTTAAAGCATTTGGGCACAAAAAATGATTATGTGTTCGTCACGGTGACGCAGTGGTGTTGCACTGTGGCCTCACAGGAGCAAGGTCACTGGTTTGAGTCCCGGCTGGGTCAGTTGGTGTTTCTGTGTGGAGTTTGCATGTTCTCTTTGTGTTGGCGTGGGTTTCCTCCAGGTGGAAATGTGCTATAGGGGAATTGATGAACTACATTGGCCGTAGTGTATGAGTGTGTGAGAGAATGAGTGTGTATGGGTGTTTCCCAGTACTGGGTTGCAGCTGGAAGGGCATCTGCTCTGTAAAACATATACTGGAACAGTTGGCGGTTCATTCTGCTGTGTTGACCCCTGATAGATAATGGGACTAAGCCGAAAAGAGATGTTATTGATTGTATTGAATTATTTACACAATGCAGAATATACAGCTTTATTGTAGATTTGATTATTTTATTCCTGCACCTGTATACTGTTAGACTCTTTCATTTGTATATTTGCTCTGTTTATCTCTGCTTGGAGTTTGTTTATTATATTTTTTGCACTCTCCTACAAAATCATCACAGTCAATCTAAAATTATTAATAGTTCTCTAAAAATCGCTATATAAATCTCGCAATGTACATTTTTTCTATATCATGCAGCCCTGACAACGTAAAAATGAAACCCAAACCAGAATTACAAGCTTACAAAACAATCCCAGTAACAAGCCATAATCACATCACAATAATCAATACATTCATTCATTTTCTTTTCGGCTTAGTCCCTTTATTAATCAGGGGCCGCCACAGCGGAATGAACCGCCAACTTATCCAGCACATGTTTCACGCAGCGGATGCCCTTCCAGCCGCAACCCAGTACTGGGAAACACCCATACACACTCATTCACACTCATACACTACGGACAATTTTGGCCTACCCAATTCCCCTATAGCGCATGTGTTTGGACTGTGGGGGAAACCGGAGCACCCGGAGGAAACCCACACCAACACGGGGAGAACATGCAAACTCCACACAGAAACACCAACTGACCCAGCTGAGGCTCAAACCAGAGACCTTCTTGCTGTGAGGTGACAGCACTACCCACTGCACCACCCGCAATAATCAATACAACAATAAATAAGCAAAATGATTAGAGACTGTATAGAAATGACAGTGATAATCACAAATAAATGCTGGACTAAAGATGTGTCTTAAGAAGTTTCTCTGAAGAAGCTGCATTTCTAATAAATGCATTAATGCACATTATCATTTTAGAAATAAATATTTGATATATTTAAAAATCCTCATTTTGTTGAATATTCATAATTTGACTGATTAATGAGTCTTAACTTACAGGCATAGTTCACCACACATGAACATTTCCTCACACTTTCATGTTGGAAACCTTTACGAGTTTCTTTCTTCTGTTCAACACTAAATACTGGGAAAGCAGACACCGACATCCAGAAACAAAAATACAGTAGAGCAGGGGTGTCAAACTCAGTTCCTGGAGGGTCTCAGCCCTGCACAGTTCCAACACACCTACCTGGAGGTTCCAAACAAGCCTGAAGTACTCAATTAGTTTGATCAGGTGTTTAAATAGGGCTACACTGTGCAGAGCTGCGGCCCTCCAGAAACTGAGTTTGACACCCGAGCTGAAGAAGTTGATGTCTGTTTATCCAGCATTCTTCAAACTATCTTCATTAATGTTTAAAACAGGAGTGTCACGGTGGCGCAGTGGATAGCACGATCGCCTCACAGTAAGAAGGTCTCTGGTTTGAGCCTCGGCTGGGTCAGTTGGTGTTTCTATGTGGAGTTTGCATGTTCTCCCCGTGTTGGTGTGGGTTTCCTCCGGGTGCTCCGGTTTCCCCCACAGTCCAAACACATGCGCTATAGGGGAACTGGGTAAGCTAAACTGGCTGCAGTGTATGGGTGTTTCTCAGTGATGGGTTGCAGCTGGAAGGGTTAGCATATGCTGGATAAGTTGGCGGTTCATTCCACTGTGGTGATCCCTGATTAATAAAGGGACTAAGCTGAAATGAAAATGAACAATGTTCAACAGAAGCTCACACAGGTTTGAAGAAGAGTAAATAATGACAGAACTATCATGTTTGTGTGTGAACTGTCCCTTTAGATCACAGTAATGGTCAATAATAAATAATTAGAGGATAAAGATGAGCAGATCCAGCAATATACACCACAGTAATAATAATAATATTGAGGTAAGGTTGGTTATATATTCGCACATTCGTTCAGTGGCACCTTGTTACATGCTCCCTATATTGTTTAGCATGTTACTTTGAATATTCGGTCTGAAATCTATGGAAGCTCGTTTCCGCCACTGAATGATAAAAAATATATCAATAATAAAAATAAACATGTTCTCCCTGGGTTCGCGTGGGTTTCCTCCGGGTGCTCCGGTTTCCCCCACAGTCCAAAGACATGCAGTACAGGTGAATTGGGTAAGCTAAAATTGTCCATAGTGTATGAGTGTGAATGTGTGTGTGGAAATTCCCAGAGATGGGTTGCGGCTGGAAGGGCATCCGCTGCGTAAAATCGTGCTGGATAAGTTGGCGGTTCATTCCGCTGTGGCGACCCCGCAAGGGACAAAGCCGACAAGAAAATGAATGAATGAATGAATAAAAATAAAAGGATGATAAAACAATAATAATTAAATAAAAAAATAATAATTATAAAGTCAGAATTGCGTCTTAATAACTCAGAATTGCCTAAGGGTCCTAAAAAACAGTAACTTGGCCCCAGAATTGCTGGTGTCATTTTACAGATGCACTATTGAAAGTGTGCTGTCGTACTGTATCCCAGTGTGGTGTGCCGGCTGCACTGCTCAGGAAAAAGCTGCTCTCCAAAGGGTCATCAACACAGCGCGGAAAACCATCGGCTGCACTCTTCCCTCCTTAGAGGAGTTGATAAGGCCCGCTGCTACAGCAAAGCACGCAGCATCCTGAAGGACTCATCACATCCAGCATACCACCTATTTCAAATGTTACCTTCGGGGAGACGATACAGGACCATAAAAGCCAAAACAAACAGACTAAATAATAGTACATATCCAAGGGCTGTTGCAATAATGAATGGACATTAAACTGAGGGTGTTTCTGGCCAAAATTGTACTCACTTTTTAATCTTATTCACTTTTTAACCTGGAAGCTGCTAGGAAATGCACTTTACACGCATGGACATTAAATTGCACTCCTTTTTAGCCAACATTTGATTCACTTTTAAATTTAAAAGCTGCTAGAAAATGCACTGGCCACTTTATACGCACATCATACACACTTCTAGTATTGTACTGTTACTCCTTTTATAATTAATTGTTGTTGTCATTTTACCTTTTTATTTCTTGTTATTATTGTTGTTCTTTTAGATAGTTAGGACTGCACTGAAGGGAAGGGCAAACGTAAATTTCGTTGTACTTTGTTCAATGACAATAAAAGATTCTGATTCTGATTTGTGTCTTTATAACTCAGAATTCTGACTTTATAATTAATTTTTTTTTATCAGAATATTTTTTTTTTACTGATTTTTTTTATCATTCAGTGGCGGAAACTCAGAATTCTGATTTTATAATTATTATTTTTTTTTTATCATACATTAAATTTTTTGTTTATATATATATATATATTTTATCATTCAGTGGCGGAAACGGGCTTCCACAGAAATCACATGTAAGTCTGACTGCAGGAAAACATTAGCACTGTTTAATTACCCGTAAACAATGTTGTACTTTAGTCATTGGCTGCTTATATGAATTCACTAGTTAATATGTGCAAAGATTACTTTTCTGAAGTGATATTATTAAGGAGAAAGTTAAAATGTGCGAATATAAAACTAACTTCACCTCAATAATAATAATCCTGCTCATTAACTAATGAAGATCAAACTCTCGAGCTCGTAGAACAGCAGTTTATTATTAAAACACGCTGTTATTATCACACAGGAATAGATCGCCTTTAGGATAATAACACTATATAACACTATATAACATTAACATATATACTGTATATCCATTAACATATATACTGCACACCGCAGCTGATCCTGCCTGTACTGTAATATTAGCTCAGTGACGCTGCTTTAGATCGATCATTGTGATCAGCGCTGTATAAATGAGCTTGATCAGGATTATATAATCGCGTTATTCTGCAGTGGTGGTCGATATATTGATGAGTCTGCTATATATCGGGCTGTGATGTACAGCAGATCTCCGTCGGCGAGCGTGACGCAGCGGCCCGTTAAACGCGATAAACAGGAAATCGCTGCTGTTCCGGGGGAAGAGGAAATATTAAAACCCCACAAACTTCCACATCCGGCGGACGCGATCACGAATTTATGGTGCTTCTTACCGTCCGAGCAGAGCCTGCAGAACCGAATCCGCCCGAAACCGAGCTGAAAAAACCGGGATGACAATAATAGAGCGGGCACGCGCGCGGGCGTCAATGCGCGGGCACAGGCTCACACAATATATATAGATCTATAATAAATAAATAAATAAAATAAACAATGAGATAAACACAAACACACTGCTGCAGCGAGGGCCCGTTTAATGTTACTGTGTAATCATGGAGTTATTTATTTAATGACTGATCATAGTTGATCATCTAATAACTGTAATGAGTGTTGTGCGGCCGAGAGTGCACTGCGCTTGCGCGACCCTGAGTCAGCTGATCAGACACCCGATATGATCATATTCAGAAGAGTAGAGACGAGCTCTGGGTAATGTTAGAGTACAGCACTGACAAGAACTCAACAGCACACACACACACACACACACACACACACACACACACACACACGACGTTGAAGGAAACGAGTTTAAACAGGCGATAAACATCATAAGTGTGTGTTTACCTGTCTAATGTGTGTGTGTGTGTGTGTGTGTGTGATTTTATTTGATAGCAGGTTGTGTAAGAATGAACACACAGGAGTAATAACATAAATAAATGAGTGCCAAACTAATAAAACCAACGAGAAGACAATAAAGTAATATTTATTAGACACGACGAGTCAAATATATGTGTAAATAATAACAAATGATTAAAAAGTGAACCAGTTTAAGTCTGAAATAGTTTCCGCGTGTGTGTGTGTGTGTGTGTGTGTGTGTGATGGTAAACAAACACTCAAAGTGAAACGCTGGTGTTTGTGTGCGTTTAAATAAAGCTTCCGCTCTTTGAATGCAGTCACTTCCGCGTTTGATCGAGCAGTTTCAGCCTGTTTACTGTCATTATCCTGAACAAACTTCACTTTTCCGCGCACAGCTGCGGCTCTCGGCGGATCTCGGCGTGTTTGCGGGCACGGCGGTGTTTGGTGGTGTATGTGAGGTGAGTTGGAGCGCTGGGCTGTGGTCAGGCGATGATAAATAAGCAGAAACTCTGCATTATTGAGTGTGTTTGTGAATCTGATCTGTCATCAGTCTCGTGACCCTCGGGCAGGTCTGAGATCAGCTCTGATTATTATTGTTCTCCTCTCCTGATTTCTGTCAGTCAGACATTAGCAGTGTTGTTGACGGATCTGAGATACACCATACTGACATTAACATGTCGCGATATTCAGTTAATCTGCGATATTATTATAATAACACGACGATGACAAGAGCTATCAGGGAAGAATTGATCAGTACACACTCACTAACTGCTTGGCTGGAGCGTGTCATCTGCGTAAAATGGAATTGATTACATAAAATTACCATTACATATATATATATATCTTCTTTAAATATGATGTTGATCAGATTCAGGAGTTTCTCACAGTATTTCCTCTAATATTTGTTCTTCTGGAGAAAGTCTTACTTGTTTTATTTGGGCTAGAATAAAAGCAGTTTTTAATAGTTTTAAAGCCATGTTAAGGTCAATATTATTAGCCCCTTCAGCAATATTAGTGTTGGATTGTCTCCAGAACAAACCACTGTTATACAATGACTTGCCTAATTACCCTAACGTTACCCTAATTACCCTAGTAAAGCCTTAAATGTCACTTTAAGCTGTATAGAAGTGTCTTGAAGAATATCTAGTCTAATATTATTTACTGTCATCATGACAAAGAGAAAATAAATCAGTGATTAGAGATGAGTTATTAACACTATTATGATCAGAAATGTGTTGAAGAAATCTCTGATAATTCTAACATCAACTGTCTATATACACATATATATACACACACACACAGATTAGGCATGGGCCGGTATAAGATTCTGACAGTATGATAACCTTGGATAAATCTACAAATATAAATGTATTCTTTTTAAATGTCTGGGTAAAACACTAAACTTTTTCCTCTTGAACACATTATCTTTTATGTTGAGAAATGTTGAAATATTCTGGGACAGTAAAGAGGTCAGGCTGAATAATAATGAATCATTGACTTCTGCTGTCCTCATTAGGTTTCGAAACACTGATTTCATTACTAATTATTTAATTACATAATTTAAAATGGCATCTTGGATCTCTTTTTTGCTGGAGATTCTGTTGTCCTTCAATTTTAAACAGGGTATCTGCGGGCTCTTAAATCTCAAAAACTAAATTTTAGGCCTTAAAAGTCTTAAATGTACTGGAATATTGTGTTGTAGGTCTTAAATCTGTTTTAAACAGGTCTTAATTTTTCTTTTTTTCCTAGCTACCCAATCTGGCCAACACTCATCCAATAAATAACTAATAAAACTTTTTACTTTTTATTTGAGAATGTACTTTTTAATTCTATTTACCATAATGGTTTAATTATGTTCCTTACAATAACATTTGTTTAAATGTTTTCCATGTATTTACTGCTGAGGAAGCTGGCCTGGACAGACTTGGTGTGCATATATTTACTTTATTATAGTTTTTAAACATTTTTTTCACTTTTTTATTTTTAAGAAAGGTTATGTGTATGGATACAACTAGAGCTTGCTTGTTTTGACAATGTTTAAAATAATTTTTCTCAGAATTAACTAAAATATTATTTAAATAATTAAATTATGTCGGCGCCAATAGCCTAGTGGTTAAGTGTGCTGACATATAGCACCATGGTGCTCACGGCGACCAGAGTTTGATTCCCGGCTCGAGGTCCTATGCCGACCCTTCCCCTCTCTCTGCTCCCAATACTTTCCTGTCTGTCCTCCATGATCTTATCCCAATAAAAAGGTGAAAAACCCCTAAAAAAATTATTTAAAAAATTAAATTATAATTATTGTATTATTAAATTATAAAAAGTTTGATAGGGCACATAAAAATCTTTTCCAACTGGGCCATTCAAAAAACTGCTTAGCGTTTAGCCCTGTATGAGTCTAGAATTTCATTCATAATGGTCTTAAAAATGTCTTAAAGTCTTAAATTTAACTTGCTGAAACCTGCAGAAATCCTGTTAAAACAAAACATAAAACATCTTACATATACCTTTAAAACGGTTATCGTCCCATGCCTAATATATACTACATATGTGTACAGTTGCAATCAGAATTATTCGCCCCCCTTTGAATTTTTTTCTTCTTTTTTAAATATTTCCCAAATGATGTTTAACAGAGCAAGGAAATGTTCACAGTATGTCTGATAATGTTTTTTCTTCTGGAGAAAGTCTTATTTGTTTTATTTCGGCTAGAATAAAAGCAGTTTTTAATTTTTTAAACACCATTTTAAGGTCAATATTATTAGCCCCTTTAAGCTATATTATTTCTCGATAGTCTCCAGAACAAACCATCATTATACAATAACTTGCCTAATTCCCCTAACCTGCCTAGTTACCCTAATTACCCTAGTGAAGCCTTTAAATGTCTCTTTAAGCTGTATAGAAGTGTCTTGAAGAATATCTAGTCTAATATTATTTACTGTCATCATGACAAAGAGAAAATAAATCAGTTATTAGAGATGAGTTATTAAACTATTATGATTAGAGATGTGCTGAAGAAATCTGCTCTCTGATAAACAGAAATTGGGGAAAAAAATAAACAGGGGGGCGAATAAATCAGGGGGTTGAATAGTTCTGATTGCAACTGTATGCTAAATTTAATTAAATAATAAATTAATACAATAGAGAACAGATATTAAATAATATAAATAATTATATTGTCAACATTTGAATCAAATCTGTTCAACAACACTCATTGTTAGAGTTTATGATCCACTTGACTACTGCAGTCTTTGTTGTGCACATAAATATAATAACTTTTGTTAAAGCTACAAAGTTTATTACTGTTAATAAAGTTAGTTATTATTGTTAAAGCTACAAAGTTTATTACTGTTAATAGTTAGTTATTATTGTTAAAGCTGCAAACGTTTTGATTTCTTGTGTCCAAATGGTTTAAACATCCTGTGAGGTGCTTTGAAATGTGCATTTTTATTGGATGTTTGACATAATCTCTTTCCCAGTACTGGGTTGCAGCTGGAAGGGCATCCGCTGCACAAAACATGTGCTGGAATAGTTGGTGGTTCATTCCGCTGTAGCGATCCCTGATAAATAAAGGGACTAAGCTGAAAAGAAAATGAATGAATGACAATCTTAACTGAAACATACAAAGAGGGCGGGGCATACAGTAGCCCCACCCCTTTTAAAAATAAGCCAATAGCGTTGTTTTTCTCTCAGCTCTGCCAGTTAAGAGTGGTTGAGCTCAAGCACATAAAATAAGCAGCCAATGAGAATAAGGGGGCGGGGCATGTCAGACATTAGAGAGCACCTGATTGGTCAGAAGATTTAATGATAAACTGAAGTATGAAAAAATCACTGATGCATTCATGAGGAAGAGACGAACTGCAGACTGGAGATGTTTATATCGTGACTGCTCAGTTGTGGAGACTCTAGATTAGAGATATCCTGAACACTACTGATACTGACATCTAGAATACTTCATATTAATTTCACAGGTCCTTTAAAGGAGTTTAACTCAATCACAGGCCTTAAAATGAGGAACTTTGGATTAGGGCTCTGCAATAGCGGGAAAATATGGGATATGCAGTATTGTTGAGTGTTATGATAATTATATTTCTATTTAAACAAATATGCATGCTCTGATCATGCTAAAGTGCATCACCATTGACAGATTCAGACATAGCAGACGGCTGCTTCTCACTCAGGGCTGCTGTTTATGCTAATGAGATGGAGAGATGGGCACGAGTGGGCGGGGCTTTCCCCCTCTGATGACACGTATAAAGGGAGAATGTCAATCAAAGTGTTTCATTCATCAAGTCTGATTATTTATTCATTCATTTTCTTTCGGCTTAGTCCCTTTATTAATCTGGGGTCGCCACAGTGGAATGAACCGCCAACTTATCCAGCTTATGTTTTACCCAGCGGATGTTCTTCCAGCCACAACCCATCTCTGGGAAACATCCACACACACTCATACACTAGACAATTTAGCCTACTTAATTCCCCTATAGCGCATGTGTTTGGACTGTGGGGGAAAGCGGAGCACAGGGAGAACATGTCTGATTATAATAAATACAATTAATTCATGTTGAGTATTAGAGGCTGGAGATATTCACACACACACACTACTGGGGTTAAACCCCTTATAAGAGTGATATAATAGCTGCCCTTTAAATTTGACTTGATGAAACCTGCAGGAGTCCTGATGTTGCGCAGCTGTAATTCAGATTATTGTTGTGATTATCTGTTTGTTTTCTTCCTCAGTGTGTGTGTGTGTGTGTGTGTGTGTGACCTGAGGCTTCGGTGTCCAGCAGGAATATGAGCTGAAGATGCCGTCCGTGTCCAGCGGATTGAAGGATCTCTATCTGTCCACGTCACTCGGAGATCTGAACAAAAAGGCAGAGATCAAGCCGGACAAGAGCAGCACCAGACAGTGAGTGGAAACCAGCAGCTCCTGTGTCAAACGGCACTGTAGACACACACACACACACACACACACACACACACACACACACACACACACACACACACACACACGTCTTGTTTTCAGAAATGAATTTACATTTGTATGACGTTCATGTTCTAACCCTTTACATCAGTGACTAAATGAACTGCATCACAGTGTCATTACCATGATTTAAAATGGTAAATAAATGTAAAATCTTGAATTATTAAAAAAGAATAGAGGCTATAAGACATAAGGTAACATTTATAAAATATAAATCCCTACATTCATTCAATAATAATAACAGGCTGTATGTAATATTAGCTGAAATATATCCCATAAGTGCTCTATGTAATAACGACAGCCTCAGAAAGGGAAGGCGCTGTATAGTGTGTGCTGACGGATGATGTCCTGTAGGGTGCTGCGGTCACTGCTGATGTTACCACTCCACAAATGATGAGATTTGATCAAATATTGTGATTAATAACAGCAGACCTCAGATCAGTGATGGTGTGTGTGTGTGTCAGTTATGTCCAGAGCGCGTGTAAGATCTTCAAGGCGGCGGAGGAGTGTCGTCTGGAACGTGATGAGGAGAAGGCGTATGTGCTGTACATGAAGTATCTGAGCGTCCATGACCTGATCAAGAAGAGGCCAGACTTCAAGCAGCAGCAGGTACAGATGCTGGACACTGCCTGGATATATCTATCTGGGCTTAACCCACCCAGATCTGTTTTACAGTAATATATTTGTGCATATGCACTCACTGGCCACTTTATTAGGTACACCTCACTAGTACCGGGTTGTTCCACTTTTGCCTTCAGAACCGCCTTAATCCTTCATAGAGTCAACAAGCTACTGGAAATATTCCTCAGAGATTTTGCTCCATATTGTCATGATAGCATCACACAGTTGCTGCAGATTTGTCGGCTGCACATCCATGATGCCAATCTCCCGTTCCACCACACTCCAAAGGTGCTCTATTGGATTGAGCTCTGGGGACTGTGGAGGCCATTTGAGTACAGTGAACTCATTGTCATGTTCAAGAAACCAGTCTGAGATGATTGGCGCTTTATGACATGGTGCGTTATCCTGCTGGAAGTAGCCATCAGAAGATGGAGACACTGTGCTCATAAAGGGATGGACATGGTCAGCAACAATACTCAGGTAGGCTGTGGCGTTGACACCATGCTCAATTGGTACTAATGGACCCAAAGTGTGCCAAGAAAATCTCCCCGACACCATTACCCCACCACCACCAGCCTGAACCGCTGATACAAGGCAGGATGATCCATGCTTTCATGTTGTTGAGGCCAAATTCTGACCCGACCCTCCGAATGTGGCAGCAGAAATGGAGACTCATCAGACCAGGCAACGTTTCTCCAATCTTCTCTTGTCCAGTTTTGGTGAGGCTGATGTCTACATGCCTAAATGCATTGAGCTACTGCCATGTGATTGGCTGATTAAACGTTTGTGGTAACGAGCAGTTGGACAGGTGTACCTAATAAAGTGGCCAGCAAGTGAACATTAGATTAGTCAGCACCAAACACAAAACTGATCAACTAATCTAACAAACTGAAGATCACAGTATATTTACATATGTTGGGGGAAAATGTTAAATACAATTTTAATAAACAGAAAAGAAATATAAAACACATATTCATTCATTTTCTTAAATAAATAAATAAATAAATAATATATATACACACCTATCATATAACCGTCTGACTGTTTTCAGGAGTTTTTCCTGTCTATGCTCGGCCCGACCAGCTTTAAAAAGGCCATCGAGGAGGCAGAGAAACTCTCAGAGAGTCTGAAGCTGCGGTCAGTGTCACACACACACACACACACACACACACACACACACACACACACACACACACACACACACACACACACTCTTTCACACACATTCACTCACTCCCTCTCTCACACACACACGCAGTCTCTCTCTCGGTTGTGTGTCCAGCACTGTGTTCTGCTCTCTCAGGTATGAGGAGGTGGAGGTGCGGAAGAAGCTGGAGGAGAAAGAGAGAAAAGAGGAAAAGAGTCGGAGAGAAGAGCGAACGGAGAAGAAGGATGGACGCGCGACGCCTCAGACTAACACCGAGAGGAAGGACAGTAAGAAGGTGCCGTCATTATTATTCTGAACATTCATTTATTGAGGCCTCTGGTGTATTATTCTGGAGTGTAAAGGTGCATCAGCAGGAGCGTGGTGTAGTGAATCATTAACTGTGTGCTTGTGTGTGTTCTGGCAGGTGAAAGAGGAGCCCAATAACAGCAAGAGTGTGTGTGATAAAGGTACTGTGTGTGTGTGTGTGTGTGTGTGGGGGGGGGGGGGGGGGTATGTCAGTCCATACGTCTGACATTCCAGTACTTTCAAGAAGTGTGGCAAGCCTGTGTGTGTGTGTGTGTGTGTGCGCATGCATATATGTCTAAGACTATATGTGTGTGTCTATATGGTTGTGGCTTTATGCATACAGTGTGTCTGTGTGTGTTTACGCGTGTGTCCTGCAGGCAGCATCAGTGCTGAGGCTCTGTTCCGGCTGATGAAGGACTCCAGCATCAGTGTGTTGGTGATGGACGCTCGGCCTGCGCTGGACTTCCAGGAGTCTCAGATCAGTGTCCCGCTGCAGACCTGCATCAGTGTTCCAGAGGAGGCCATCAGCCCGGGGTCAGCCTCGCTTCTGCACACACACACACACACACACACACACACACACACACACACACACACACACACACACGTTTGAAATAACATTATTTCTCTGTCCCATTGTCAGATTATTTTGCTTGTTTTAATGAAAATCTCTTCATTTTGACTCATTATTTCTGAAAACAACACTATAATTATGGTCTGTCTAACAATGCTTCTTGATTTCAGAGTTTTTACATATTTAGACTAGAAACAAGACACAAACTCTGGAAGATGTTGCATTTCAGCACTAAATTAACTTTGGTAGAAACAGAATCTGTGCTTCCAGACAGAGCGAGGTGTTATTGTGAGCTGTAGATGAGTGTGTGTGTGTGTGTGTGTGTGTGTTCAGGGTGACGGTGAATCAGATGGAGCTGAAGCTGCCTGCGGTGTCTCTGAGTGAGTGGAAGCGGCGTGGGTTTGTGGATTACGTGGTTCTGCTGGACTGGTTCAGCTCCGTCTCTGACCTCAGACTGGGCTCCACTCTCCAGAGTCTGAAGGACGCTCTTTATAAGGTGCTCTATAAGCCTCCATACAGCAATCACAGTCAGACGCTATACCTCTTAAGACTCCTTCCATACATTTAAAGCTCACTTTAGGATTCAACTGGCAACACTGGAGGCACTTTAACTCTCAGTATATTTACTAAACACTGATTGTAGGAAAGCACAAGTAGAGCGTGTCGGCTTGTGGAAACTCCTCATCAGAGCAGTAGAACACAGGAGTTATTGACCTGACTACCTCTAGACCAGCAGGAATAATGGCGTTGGCTTGGCTACTGCAGTAAACTAAACAGCGTGACGTCAAATATAGCAGCACTTTTATCCATTTCATAAACAACACCGCATCCTGATACTCACAGAATACACTCAGACAAACTATAGCAGACAACTAGACATTACATAATCAGTAATCATACAAAAATGAGCACCTTGTAAAATAGCATTTAAGGCTTTTTAATACTTTCCTCTAAATTGATTGCTCCACTTGCAATACTTTAAGACCCCGCAGACCCCCTGGTACTGTAATGTGTGTGTGTGTGTGTGTGTGCAGTGGGACAGCAGCACTATCCTGCGCAGTGAGCCGCTGGTGTTGGATGGAGGATACGAGAGCTGGCTGCTGTTTTACCCCATGTACACCAGTAATGCTAAAGTGAAACCCCCCCGACAGCAGACGCCCAGCACACTGCCACAGCGTGAGTGGATATGACACACACACACACTTACACGGATCACACACTCACAGACAGATCAAACAAACACAGAGATCACATACATGCACACACATTCACTTACACGGACACACACACCTCTTCTGAGACACTTCTGCTCACATTTTCACACTGAGAACACAGCTAGTGCTGTTTTACATCTGTCGCTATGGTGACGCACAGCCGTCTGTAGCTCCGCCCTCTTCTCAAAAGAGCACAATCTCATTTGCATTTAAAGCGACAGTCACCAAAACACCACAATTAGGATCAAAGCCTGAAAGGGTCAGTTTCAGAGAGCTGGAGGACATGATCTGTGTGATATTCTCAGCTCAAACACACACACTAGACATTATTTGACATCAAAAGGAACATAATAGGTTTCCTTTAAAGCGTCATGAGTTTATATAGGAGTTATATATATATATATATATATATATATATATATATATATATATATATATATATAGCTATCACTTTAGTTCTGAACTGTTCTTAGATATGCACTAGAGCCGCACGCTATTGAAATAATCTGCCATTGTGATGTTCTGCTTTACTGTGATGTTTATTGCATAAAAGTTTAAAATTTATTGCGATAAAAGTTTCAGCAGATGATTTGAACTTCTCTATAATGTAATTAATTTAGATGGACTGGGATCATCAAGTGTGCATCTGCATAAATTATAATAGATTACAAGCAAAAATAAATAAATAATCAGAGCTTTATGGTGTTCTGGGGATTCTGACAGTGTTTATGTAGAGAAATTGAACAATCAAATGTAAAATAAGATGCTCATCACTGAATACATGATAAACACATCATGACAATTAATAATGTCTTTATCTCTTACTCTTATTAATCTAATCCTGCCATCTGACTATAGCACACACACACACACACACTCTGCGAGATCAATGCTCAAACGATATATTGTTCAGCCCTAATATGCAGTGTATCAGTGTATGCTGAGGAGTGCAGTGTGTTTGTGTGTTTTCAGTGAACTTCACGTACCCGTCGCTGGAGGAGCCCAAACCTGTGAGTGTGTGTGAAGAGCCAGCATCAGCTGCACAGATGAACGGCAAAACCCTGGAGCCAGAGCCGCCCACAGAACCCACCGAAAACACACACACACCACCACTCGCCCAACCCGCAAACACACACACACCACTGCTAGCACAACCTACAATCACACACACACCACCACTGGCTCCATCCGCAAACACACACACACCACCGCTGGCTCCACCTGCTCACACTGAGGCCGCAGCACCACCCACCGCCTCGCCCAGACACACACCACAGGTGAGTCTCACCTGCACACACACACACTAGGGGTGGCACGGTTCACAAAACTGCTGGTTCTGTTCATATCGCAGTTCTGTGGTCACGGTATTCAGTTAGATTCTGATTACATCCAAAACAAATCTCTTATTCATTCATTTTCTTTTCCACTTAGTCCTTTTATTAATCAGGGGTCACCACAGCAGAATGAACCGTCAACTTATCCAGCATATGTTTTACACAGCGAATGCCCTTCCAGCTGCAACCCATCTCTGGGAAACACCCATACACACACATTCACACACACACACACTCATACACTACAGACAATTTAGTTGATCAATTCCCCTATAGTGCATGTGTTTGGACTGTGGGGGAAACCGGAGCACCCGGAGGAAACCCACACGAACGCAGGGAGAACATGCAAACTCCACACAGAAACACCAACTGACCCAGCGACCTTCTTGCTGTGAGGCGACAGCACTACCTACTGCACCACTGCATTGCCCCCCTTATTTATTGTAACACTTATATATTATTACATGCTGTCATAAATGTGTAACTGTTGTTATGCCAATAAATAAAATAAAATTTGTGAGATTATGTGTTAGAGAGAGAGAGAGAAAAAGAGAGAGAGAGTGTGTGAGAGACACGCAGTGATGCACACACACACACACACACACCTAACCCTAACCTCTCCTCTGGACACAGGTGGACCGCTCTAAGAAACCGTCAGTGGTTCCCCCGCCCAGCTCTAAGCTCATCAGTGATCCTGCAGTCAGTGAGGGCCCGGCGGCACCAGCAGCACACAATGGCCCCTCGATGCCCGACCGCTCCGTCAAACCCACCACAGACCCGTCCCGAGCCCTGAGTGCAGATCAGCGGCGGGAGATCCAGAAAGACACGCTGGACCTGATGGAGAAGGCCAAGAGAGAGCAGGAGCAGCGCAGGAGAGCCCAGGAGCAGGAGAAGCTGGAGGACAAACAGCAGGACAGGAGGAAGCTAGAGCGGCAGACGGCAGAGGAGGAGGACCTGAAAGAGAGCAGCCCGGAAGATAAGAGCCGCAAAACACAGAAGGACACACCGGCGGACGTCCCGATGAAGAGCATGTCTCTGGACTCACCCGCACCGTTCAACGCTGTGAGTGAACACGCACACACTTTAATTTCAGCTCATCACGATAACAGGAATAGCAGCCTTCAGCTCAAACGTGCATGATGGAGATGCAGGACACAACAATGATGACACAAACCAATGCAGCAGAGGTGGTTTTAGAAATGCACCACATTAACATTTTTGAAAAAGAGAATTATGACCCCAAACTGGCTGTGAAAGAGGTCTGAGGCAGCTTTCACAGTGGATGCGGAAAGCGTTGCGCTATGAAACCCATTCATTTCAATGGCTTGTGCTGCCCAAAGGAAGTTTATTGCTGTCCAACCAAAGCACAAGAGTAGAGTAAAAGTATTTGCATCTGTTGCACACCATCGACAAGCTTGTGTGTGCTGCAAAGGTCAATATTCAGCTCATGTACATGTATACTTTCCTTTGCATGAACTGCACATACTCATCGTCTGCTCAAATAACGCATGACAGGCCATTTGGTCTACTTGTTCCTGCTGCTCCAGTAGTGCTATTGTTTCTTCATGGCAACACTGAAAACAATGTCTTTCAACTTTAAAATGTGAATCATTATTCAGTTTAAAGAATTACCTTTAAAAAAGCTGACATTACTTATATATGTTTGGTTTTTAGTCAAATGCATCCAGAATTTTCAGTGTTGGGCCTAGAATTTTCATTTTGGTGCAACTTTTATTGTTCATCAACAAAAACAGCCATACAGTCTGAGTATGTCTAAATCTAAATCAGTCTCCTTCTCCATAATGTCTTAAGAAAATATAAACTAATAGCACTTTTTGGTGAATGCAGCTAGGATGAGCCTATATCAGTTTAAGCTGTTTTATATATATATATATAGGGTGTGGAGTAACGTGTGTGTGTGTGTGTGTGTGTGTGTGTGTGTGTGTGTGTGTGTGTGTGTTTCAGAGGGAGCCGCTAACCCGAGCGCACAGTGAGGAGATGGGCAGGACAGTCCCAGGGCTGCCGGACGGCTGGATGAAGGTAAGAGGTCAGAGGTCAGCCACTGCTCTGTGGTGATGTTCAAGATTCTGACTCTCGTCTGCTCATCTGTGCAGTTTCTGGACACGGTGACGGGCACCTACAGGTATTACCACTCTCCCACCAACCGTGTGCACCTGTACCCACCGGAGGTCAGCATTCCGCAGACTCCAGCCAAACACACACCGCCTGCGCAGCCGGCAGCAGACACGGAGACGGAGAAGCAGCGGCAGCAGGACAGAGAGCGGGAACAGTCCAAACTCAAGCGCTCGTACTCTTCTCCAGACATCAGCCAAGAGCTCAGTGCAGAGACCAGACAGAGACCCGCTGTAGTGCCCAGCATCAACAGAGAGAACAAGTATATACACACACACACACACACACACACACACTCACAAGATTATAATAGCATGAGCTTCTGTAATGTACATTTAATA
Organism: Danio kyathit; assembly: GCA_903798195.1. Taxonomy (NCBI): domain Eukaryota; kingdom Metazoa; phylum Chordata; class Actinopteri; order Cypriniformes; family Danionidae; genus Danio; species Danio kyathit. The sequence continues at coordinate 112,788 of LR812536.1, forward strand.
ATATCAATAATTAATAATAAATGAATGGCGTTTACATGAAACATCACATGATCTATATTATATGATGATCAAGTGTGTTTCTATGCAGTGTTTTTCTCCATGAATGTGCCATGCTGAAAGTGTGTGTGTCGCAGGCCTCTAGCTGCCACCACATATGCGAAGGTGGAGATCACGCGTCCGTCTGCAGCAAAGATCCGCAACCTGAACCCAGTGTTTGGGGGCCAGGGGCCGCTGCTGACGGGCCTCCGCAACCTGGGGAACACCTGCTACATGAACTCCATCCTGCAGTGCCTGTGCAACACTGTGGCCATGGCGGAGTACTTCAACAAGAACTACTACCAGGACGACATTAACCGGTACCACACTCACCACAGCCCAACAAACACTCACGTTCACTGTCGATCTGGAGGAGAGCGAGCGAGTGTGTGTGTGTGTGTGTAATGATTTACCTTGCGTGCTGGTTTCAGGGCGAATATCCTGGGTCATAAGGGCGAGGTGGCGGAGGAGTTCAGCGTGGTGATGAAGGCGCTGTGGTTGGGTCAGTATAAGATGATCAGCCCGCTGGACTTTAAGGGCACCATCTGTAAGATCAACAGCCGCTTCTGCAGCTATGAGCACCAGGACTCTCAGGAGCTGCTGCTCTTCCTGATGGACGGCCTGCATGAGGATCTCAACAAGGTAACACACACACACACACACACACACACACACACACACACACAGTCCTGCCATATGTCTGTTTACAGCCGAAAAAAAATGCATCGCTTCATTTTTTGTTCTCACATTCTGATTCGTTGCTGAATAGCCAATCCGAATGCCCTCTTCGATTCAGCAGTGAATCTGGCCAACTTGCTCTGCTGTTAACCCGGCGAGAAGAACACACCAAACACACTAGCTGGACCCACAGCTTAACGTAAACACCCTCACACTCACTCTCGCTCTGCTTGTCTCCATCAGGCGGACAAACGCAGGGGCTATAAGGAGGAGGAGATCGAGCATCTGGACGACGTGAGCGCAGCAGATCTGGCCTGGTCCAAACACAAGCAGCTGAACGAGTCCATCATCGTGGCTCTGTTTCAGGGCCAGTTCAAGTCCACGGTTCAGTGCATGAGCTGCCAGCACAAATCACGCACCTTCGAGACCTTCATGTACCTGACGCTGGAGATGACAGCCAGCAGCAAGTGCTCTCTGCAGGTCACACACACATACAAGCGCACACAGACGCATGAACACACACAAGAGCGCACACAGATGCACAAACCCGCATATACACACAAACAAAAATATGTAAACACACACACATAAGCATATACACACAAAAAGCACACAAAACAAGCATGCACACATTCAAACAAACACACATGCCTACATGCAGACACATGAAAACACACACAAACATATACATACACACAGACATACATAACTGACATAAACACACACAAACACATGTGCATATACACATGCAAACATACAACCACTCACACACACAAGCACACACATAAGAACATGCACACACACAGTCTTTTCCCTCTTTCAAAAGTTGAAGTAAATAAAATCTGTAGATATTTGCTTGATCTGATGTCAGTATTTAGTCATTTATCAGCAAACATCATTCTGCTGCTAATCGTCCAGCGTGTGTGTGTGTGTGTGTGTGTGTGTACAGGACTGTCTGAAACTGTTTCATAAAGAGGAGCGTCTGACTGACGGTAACCGCTTCTACTGCCGCCACTGTAAGACTCACCGCGACGCCATCAAGAGGATGCAGATCTGGAAACTGCCGCCCATATTACTGGTGCACCTGAAGCGGTGAGTCTCTGCTCTCTCCACTGCTTCAGTGTGTGAGAAAACATCATGTTCAATGTGTGTGTGTGTGTGTGTGTCAGGTTTAAATATGAGGGCCGCTGGCGGGAGAAGCTGCAGACTCTGGTGGATTTCCCTCTGGATAATCTGGACCTGTCGCAGTACGTCATCGGACCCAAACAAAACCTGAAGAAGTACAACCTGTACGCCGTGTCTGTGAGTATCAGCAGTTCTGGATCCACTAGAACATGAGGATTCAGATCGGTTGAGATGCCACACAAATGTGTTTCTGCAATCTGACTGTGTTTAGGGAAGTTCAGTGGTGTTTTCTGTTCATTTCTCCTCTGAACATGTCAGTCCTGTAGTTGTGAATGGGGTAAGGTGTAATGGTCAATATAACGAATAAAGCGCCGCTAGGGCTGCACGATTAATCCAATTATAATCACGATAACGATATTTGTGGCCCACAATCAATAACTTAATATTGTTGTGATTTTACAGTATAAAACCAAGCTGTTATTTTAATAGGCGGAGTTTACTTATTGCTCTGCGTCACAAGTGTATTTTTCTAGGAATGTGATGTTGATCAGGTAGCTACTGCTCCTGTTCAGTCCAAACTTCCTAAGACGACACACCAAACTCATTAACCACCTTAAAAGCCATCACAAAGTGGCTGTCATCAGTGGGCTAATGAGCTCAGGAGAATTCTGCTTTGCTTTTTTTTTTTATCCATTACTAAAACAGACATTTGATTTCCAAATATTTACGGAGATTCAGCATTTGCCAGTCATGTTGACAGAAGACACTGTATTCAATTGTTCCAATGTACAAAAGGGTCATTTTGGTCCTGTTCACACGTATTCAGGTTCGTTTTCATCAATCTGATGCAACTTTTATAAATTACAAGAAAAAAAAATTATTAAAAGTTTTAGATCAAATAAACACACTTTATGAAAGCCTATTTTATGCATTAAATATTAAAACAGATTAATTTCCTTGATCAGACCTACATTTTATTGTTTTACAGTTTTAATATGCTGTTTTAAATAAATTTGTTTAACAAATATTTTAGCACGTCAAAAGTAAATAAATGACATTGATTAAAAACATTATGCAAATGATCAGAAATTTATTGCGCAAAAACAAAAAAACAACATCCAACACATGCTTCGCTCATCTCATGCCACGTGTTCGAGGATAAATTTGCGTCCGTGAATGCTGCTTTGAATTGAATAAAATTATTAAAAAGCACAATAAAGACACATAAAATAAAACGTTTACAAAGGTGTATCTTATGGAAAAACACCAGTTTACAGGCGCTGCTTTCAGTTTGAAAAAATCTAATTTGCATTAGAATTTTGCAAAAGAAGAATATGAAACATTTGGGGACTATTAAAATAACATTCTACTTTATGTATGTTCTTTCGACTCAATACAAAAGCTAAGATTATGAATGACTGAGTGTAAAGCCGTCTCTCCTGCGCGTCCCTCTGCTTATGAATGGGGAGGCGGAGGGAAAGCGCCGTTTAGTTTCACTTTAAGATATTCAACTAAAAACTAACTCTGAACTGCTCGGCACGCTCAACAAGTTACACTAAACTGCACAACTCTTGTTGGTTGCACCCGAGATGCACAATGAAGTTAACACGGTGCGTTCTTTTAGATTGTTGTTTATGAAGTATGTGAACCAACTGCAAATGCTTGGCCATGTTGGTCATGACAACCTGCTTTATAACATACTAGTTTATTACAATAATTAGACTTCTCTTTGCCGTCGTTCTTCACCACATGTAGCCACACTTTTAAACACATCCTGCGGTCCGTCTCTAAACACATGTTTGGATTATTATTGAAGGTGCTCTCCAGCGCAGAAGTTCCCAGCAGAGTAGCGAGTGAAAACCAATGTGCAGAATTCAGACAAGAGGAATCTAAATTTACATTTTAGAACACGAATCTGACTCTTAATCTAAGTATCTAATCTCTGCCCCGTTTTATTACTTTTTTATTTTATTACAAGTTGTGTTTTTTTATATTTGTGGTTCAATAAGTTCAATAAGAATATATATATATATATACACACAGCTGAAGTCAGAATTATTCGCCCCCCTTTGAATTGTTTTTTCTTTTTTAAATATTCCCCAAATGATGTTTAACAGAGCAAGGAAATTTTCACAGTATGTCTGATAATATTTTTTCTTCTGGAGAAAGTCTTATTTGTTTTATTTCGGCTAGAATAAAAGCAGTTTTCATTTTTTAAACACCATTTTAAGGTCAATATTATTAGCCCCTTTAAGCTATATATTTTCTCGATAGTCTCCAGAACAAACCATCATTATACAATAACTTGCCTAATTCCCCTAACCTGCCTAGTTACCCTAATTACCCTAGTGAAGCCTTTAAATGTCACTTTAAGCTGTATAGAAGTGTCTTGAAGAATATCTAGTCTAATATTATTTACTGTCATCATGACAAAGAGAAAATAAATCAGTTATTAGAGATGAGTTATTAAACTATTATGATTAGAAATGTGTTGGAGAAATCTGCTCTCTGATAAACAGAAATTGGGGAGAAAAATAAACAGTTCTAAAATAAACAATTCTAACTTCAACTGTATGCATGTGTGTATATATGTGTGTGTGTGTATATATATATATACATACATTTTTTCTGTTATTGTGCAGCCTTAAGCTCCGCCTTCAAGTGTAGTAGCCAATCACTGATGGCTCTAGTCCATACGTCTCAAACTGGATTCCTAGAGGGCTGCAGTTTTGCTCCAACCCTAATCAAACACAGCTGATCAACTAATCAAAGACTCTTTTGAACATCTCGATTAGTTGATCCGCTGTGTTTGATTAGGGCTGGAGCAAAACTGCAGAGCTGCGGCCCTCCAGGAATCCAGGTTGAGACCTATGCTCTAGTCTGATCATTTTCAGGGGGAGGGGCTCAGTGCAGACGTGTGTTTAGGGCAGTTTCTGCAGCTTCATTATGAGCTGTGTTTCTGATCCTCCGCAGAATCACTATGGCGGGATGGACGGTGGGCACTACACCGCCTACTGCAAGAACCCCATGAAGCAGCGCTGGTTCAAGTTTGATGATCACGAGGTCTCCGAGATCTCCAGCTCCACCGTGCGCTCGCCCGCAGCTTACATATTCTTCTACTCCTCTCTATGAAGGACGTCCACCGCTCATAACCATGGAGACCGGGTGATTGACACTTCAAATGCCACTGTGGGCGGAGCTAAAGCCTGATTTGAGGACTGGGTAATGCCCCTCTCTCTATCTCTCTCTCTCTCTCTCTCTCAGTGGGCGTGGCAGTGGCGTCTGCAGCAGGAATGGAACACAGACGTGTGCTCCTGCTTTCTCCACCTCATGGCTGGACTCTGTCCTGTAGATGACCCTGTATGAGATTAGACATCTGCATACGCGCTCTATAACCCCAGCTCATTAGAGCCTTCATTTATTTATATGATGACCAAATATTGTGAGAAGTGTGCTGCCAGAACTGACGAATCCAACACAGTCGATGAGAGAAACTCCACTGATGGACCGCTCTGTGCTTATTTAACACACACACACACACACACACACACGTGCACTACACCGCAGTGGAGATGTAGTTTTCCTGCAGCTTGGGCCCTGTCCTGTAGGCTAGTGTTCAAGGGTCCGCTAATCACAGCAGTGCAATAAACACTCATCAGAGTCAATGACACACACTAACGTCAGGGGATTAGCATTAGCATTAGCAGTCTCTGTGTACTGATACGGATCTGATTGATTGAGCTGATTTATATGGAGCTCTCACACACTCTCTCTCTCTCTCTTTCGTACACACATACACTTTCTCACATACATGCAAACAAACATGCTCACACTCTCTCACGCACACACACTCTCACACAAGCGCTCGCGCTCTCTCTCTCTCTCTCTCTCCCCGTGTGTGTGTGTGGCATGATGTTGGGCATGAGCTTCTGATGGACTGATTCTGACTGATTCTCTCTGCTGGTTTCTCATATTAAGCTCATTCTTTTAATCCATGTATTAGCCTATAAATCTTATACATCAATAAATAAACAGACATAAACACCAGTGCTGTGAGCCTTCTGTCTGACCCTGCATCATGACTCTTCTGTGTGTGTGTGTGTGTGTGTGTGTGTGTGTTTACCTGTTGTGTGAGCAGAGTGTGTGTTGGTCTGCTTCGTCCCTCAGTCTGACTCTGATAAACACAAAACACTGATTTAGTTTTCTGCTGTCACAAACTTCCCTTCAGCACTGATCTGGGTTCAGTTTTCAGCAGTTTTTTGACAGAAGTTTTACAATGAAAGCAGAACATGCTCTTATGTTTATTAGTTTAGCTGGAATGGAAAAAAGGCTGCCATGGTCAATATTATTCTACATTTTCTCTACTGACTCGTCTAATTAACCTGACCTGCCTAGCTACCCTAAATAAACCTTTAAATTGAAATCTAATATCTTGCAAATAATTCAAATTAAAGTTGTTCATTTTGCCTTTAATAAGGAAGCATCAGCCAGCGTGATTTAAAAGAAATATAACTGCTCATCACATAACATAATGTAAAACTATTAAAGAGGTATTTTTATCTTTTATTTTTATTAAAACATTTGTATAGGAGTAAATTGCAAATACATTTAAATTTTACCTTCCTCTGGATTCAGAGATAGTGAAACAACAACACTACTTATAGACATACAGTGCATGGGGAAAGTATTGACAGCGCTTCACTGTTACCACATGTGTTTATGTTACAGTCTTATTCCAAAATGGATTAAATTGATGGATTTCCTCAACATTCTACACACAATCCCCCATAATGACAATGTGGAAAAAGAGTTTCTGAAATTGTTGCTGATTAATTAAAAATAAAGCTGATAAATCACATGTACATCAGTATTGACAGCCTTTGGCGTGAAGCTCTACATTGAGCTCAGGTTCATTCTGTCTCCTCTGATCATTCTTGAGATGTTTCAGCAGCTTCATTGGAGTTCAGCTGTGGTCAATTCAGCTGATGGACATGATGTGAAAAGGCGTACACCTGTCTATATAAGGGCCCAGGGTTGACGGTGCATGTCAAAGCACAAACCAAGCATGAAGACAAAGGAATTGTCTGTAGACCTCCGAGACAGGATTGTCTGGAGGCACAAGGCTGGGGAAGGTTACAGAAACATTTCTGCTGCTCTGAAAGTCCCGATGAGCACAGCGACCTCCATCATCCGTAAGTGAAAGATGGAGAACCACCAGGACTCTTCCTAGAGCTGGCCGGCCATCTAAGCTGAGTGATCGGGGGAGAAGGGCCTTAGTCAGGGAGGTGATCAATAACCCGATGGTCACTCTGTCTGAGCTCCAGCGTTCTTCTGTGGAGAGAGGAGAACCTTACAGAAGGACAACCATCTGTGCAGCAATCCACCAATCAGGCCTGTATGGTACAGCGGCCAGACGCAAGACACTCCAAGACTCTCAGACCATCAGAAACTAAACTCTCTGGTCCGATGAGACTCAAATTGGACTCTTTGGAGTGAACGCCAGGCGTTACGTTTGGAGAAAAGCAGGCAGCGCTCATCACCTACAGTGAAGCATGGTGGTGGCAGCATCATGCTGTGGGGATGTTTTTCAGCAGCAGGAACTGGAAGACTAGTCAGGATAGAGGGAAAGATGAATGCAGCAATGTACAGAGACATCCTGAATGAAGACCTGCTTCAGAGTGCTCTTGACCTCAGACTGGGGCGACGCTTCATCTTCCAGCAGGACAATGACCCAAAGCACACCGCCAAAATATCAATGGAGTGGCTTCACAATAACTCAGTGAATGTGGCCCAGCCAGAGCCCAGACCTAAATCCTATTGAACATCTCTGGAGAGATCTGAAAATGGCTGAACACCGTCGCTTCCCATCCAACCTGATAGAGCTTGAGAGGAACTGCAAAGAGGAATGGGCACAAATCCCCAAAGACAGGTGAGCCGAGCTTGTGGCATCATATTCAGAAAGACTTGAGACTGTAATCGCTGCCAAAGGGGCATCAACAAAGTGTTGAGTAAAGGCTGTCAATACTGATGTACATGTGATTTAACAGCTTTTATTTATTACATTTGCAACAATTTCAAAAACTCTTTTTCCACATTGTCATTATGGGGGATTGTGTGTAGAATGTTGAGGAACTAAATCAATTTCATCCATTTTGGAATAAGACTGTAACATAAACACCTGTGGAAACAGTGAAGCGCTATCAATACTTTCCAGATGCACTGTATATACACATATTTAACATCATAGTCAGTTAACGTTTCAATTTGCAGGTAATATACTGTAGCTATACATACTGTACAGTGCTGCGTCTATAGTAATACACCTGTACACACATTTGTCAATTTGTATATTTTTGTATTCTCTATTTATCACTTATTTTTTAGTTCCTTCATTATCTGTGTTTTTGTCCTGTCTCTGTGTTACACTGTGAAACTTCTGTCAGCTAAACAAAGTCCTCACATGTGTTAAAACAGCTGCTCCACATCAGAGGTGAAGGTTAAACATGTTTAATGAATTCCACTCCTTCATAAATAAGGCTAGTGTGCTCGTTTCATCACAACTCAATAAGACCCTCATATTAATCACAGATGCGTAAACTACTCCTCCAGGGACTCGGTGGAACCTGGACCCTTTCTAATGTTTGGGGACAGAATATTTCTGAAGTAACGAGACACACCACATGAAATCGTAAAGTATTGATACGCCAGTGCATGAAGTTAACATGTTATTGATGTCAGAACATTCATTCAGTTTCCTTCAGCTTAGGGCCTTTATTCATCACGGGTCACCACAGCGGAATGAACCGCCAACTATTCCAGCATATGTTTTACACAGTGGATGCCCTTCAGCCACAACCCAATAGTGGGAAACACACACACACACTCATACACTACGGCCAGTTTAGTTGATCAGTTCCCCTATAGCGCATGTGTTTGGACTGTGGGGGAAACCGGAGCACCCGGAGGAAACCCACACCAACACGGGGAGAACATGCAAACTCCACACAGAAACACCAACTGACCCAGCCGAGGCTCAAACCAGAGACCTTGCTGTGAGGCCACAGTGTGACACCATGGTGCCTATTATGTCAGAACAGTTTAACAAATAATTTACACACAAACGGTTCTGCTCGTGTTTCATGAATGAGTGTGTGTGAGCTATTTGACCATTAATGTTGACCAAATACAATCCCCGTAAAAGATTCATATGAAGAAATATTCAGTTATTTATATACAGGCGTATAGACATTTACATGGGCCTTTCTACTATTGCGGGTACATTTGGCATTTCAAAAAGTTAAGGGAAAAACTCTTTATATACGGCAATTCTGTCCATTTTCTTATTAAAAACATATTTAATTTTAATAATTCAGTGTTCGCCAAACACAAATTATATAGACCATTTTGAGGGATGTAAACAAAAACAATGGTCCCAATGTATTTCCTGTTCTACATTTCTATGGCTTCTGAGAATCCAAGAAGAGCCACATATTGAGAAATAATGTCACAATAGCTGTTTTAACATTAGGATATGATTGAATTTCCTCTTGTTACAGTAATGGTTTGATAAGCAGGAAATGTTCATGAGCCAATGACATGAGCACTGTGAAATGGTCAATATATTTTTTTAGTTTTAGGGGGAAAAAATTAGTTTTTTTTATATTATTGTTTGTCAGAAACTTTGGTAATGTGTAAAAATATCAATATATCATAGCAAGAAAAACCATTCTATTAGGTTACACTTACATTTCAACACTTGAAACCAGGACGACCTTTAACCTGTGGAGAGAGAGACACACACACACACACACACACACACACACACACACACACACACACACACACACACACAGAGGAAAACACAAGCTCTCATAATCTCACACGGGACTCTGTTGTTACACTAAATGTAAAAACAGTAACTAACCTAACTTTTTAGCCAAAAATGCACTTGCTATCATAAAAACTGGATTCAATGATTTTTTAAATTGATGAAATGTGTGTATTTTCTCAAAGACAGCACACACAACTTGCAGCCAGGTAAAATTACACCATTATCTGTTTTTGCTATAGTTGTGCGGGATAATTACACTAATTTAAAGCCTACGTTTAGTGTGGTAACAGAATTGACACAAGATTAACAGATATACACATTTTTGTTAGAACAATATATTTTAAAACCATTTAATGTTGTAGAATTAAGAAAATGACAATTTATAAATACATTTTATAATACTTTATAATATATATATACAAAACAAAACTAAATATTGGCAGAAAGAGTAAATAAGACAATTTGATTATGCAATAACACATGGTGGAAAATACACTAATCAGGCATCAAAACTTCTGGCAATACAAGACCCTTTACAGATAAATATTGTATTGTTATAACATTCAATGTAACGTTTTGTGATCTATGAATACGAGTAATCACATTTCATAAATAATACAAAATTTAAAGAATGATGGCTTTGGACACCAAATGTAACCTGCAATACAATCCCCACATGTGTATTTAACTTATCCATATTTATTACATATAAGAGCAACTCTAGTATGAATTCTTATGAAGGTAACTCACTCAATCAGCCTCATTTTATTCACAATAAGCACAAATCTCCCCCAAACACTCACCTGATCGCCGTTTCTCCGGACAGCCGAGCCGATGATGATTCCGTTGGTAGACCTGGAGGAAATGTCGCTGGTGTGCATCATGGCGGACTACCTTTACTTCAAACACTTCATGATTAGTTGTTCGGCGGGTTCACTAGAGCGGTTTACCGTGTCGCAGACGCTCCTCAAGAAGAGTCAGTCACACAATCGTCGAATTTAATACACAATCTTATAAACAAAGCAGTAAAGAAATAAATGACCGCTGTGGTGTTTAACAGACGGTTTACTTTTCGCGCGCTCTGCAGGTGCTATGGCGATGTGAGGCAGAGCTCCACTATTCGCGCGCTTTTCTCATTCTCGTCAGTAACTTAGTAAAGCTTTCCCGGGTTTATGAGTAAAAACACTAAACAATTTTGCTTGTAAAATATTTAAATATTTCTATTCACACCAAGAATGAAATAATAATAAACTCTTTACTTCTAATAATTGTTTTAATCGAGTAAATAGCAGAGTCCACATCTGTAGTAATAAGAACGATTTTCCCCCTCAATGAACAAAACACTAATATAATCAATCAGGGCTCTAGTGAAAGTACTGAAGTGAAGAGGATATATATATATATTTATATTCTAGATATGATGAACTTTGTGATATAACAGCTTGTTTAATTACTGTTCTGCAAAGCTGTAATGAAAACAGTTCAACACACAAACACAAATATAAACTGTAGCTGATTTTTTTCAGTGTTTTATTAAATATACAGTAAAAAATGTTTACAGATCCTTTATATCCCCAGCATATTCTCATGTTTGAGCTGACAGAACCGTGCCAGATACATGTATCTATGAGATACACTAGATTAACACTCTCGCATGATTCTCCAACGACAACGAATGACAAAAGTACCGCTGTAACATTATAAAGTTGAGTTCTGATGGTGTGGACCGGTTTCAGTGGTCAGCACAATGAAATCACACACACTGCGCTGTCGTTTGCATTGCAATCTGCCCATAATCTAAACGAGATTCAAACATAAATGCATTGATACAGCTCTCCACATGTGGCTCTCTGTACATACAAACATTCTGTTGGCATACAGCTCTGTACAAAATCTGATAATAGATATATAATGAGCAAGTGTTCTCTGCAAAAAGGTGACAGACATCACGTAAAATTGCTTTTCTTTTATACAAGGCAACTTGTCGTTTAGAATAAATATTTGACTTTATACAGTGATATTGTACCAGTTATTAACCACTTTATAATTTCATACAGACATAGAAATGTTTAAAAAAAATACTTTTAAAAGTTGATAATCCCTGTTATGAATTGTACAGGATAAAATGTGACTTATTAAATTTCATTTGTTCAGAGGCAACGCATTCTCGTATAAAACACGCACACACCAAACACGCAAACGTGCACTTTGTGTTTGTCATCACGTGATACTCGGCACAGTGCGAGTCCTGTGTGTGTGTGTGTGCGGCTCACAGCATTAAGCGCATGGAGGGACGCAGTTCTTTAGTGGCGGCCCCTGCAGGCGGAGAGTGGGACGGGCCCTCGGAGGGGTCATGCTGAAGGGTCAGCTTATCTGGAGTGTAGTCGTTCCGTTTCAGATCTGTCAACAAAAACACACTTAAGAACTGCCAAATACACACTCAAGGCTTTTACAAACTGGGACGATTATATTGAGGGCTTCATTCATTAAGCGCCATCTAATGTCAGGAAGTGAGTCTGCACGTCTATTCAGCTCACTGCCAGGGAAAATCGATTGTTGAAAAACATTATGAAAACATTTAATTGTGATCGCTAAACTTCCCGGTGTGCACAGTGTGTTGTTCACAGCACAGACGATAACATTGTGTTACTCATGACGAGATTTGTCCTCTGACACTTTAAACGCTTTAAAGACACGTGGATTCTGATTGGCTTTCAATTTTTTAAATCTATTTCAATCCACCTGGGGTTTTGTTTGTTAATATATAACATTTAATGGTCTAGCTACTGTTGTTGGTGTGTTGGAGCTCCACCATCTCAGGACTCTCACCTGGAAGTTTGAGTTTTCGGCAGCAGGAGTTGCAGTGATGTTTGGCACGGAAGTTTCGAATGGCGTCGTCTCCGAGGTTTGCAGGGCCAAAGATCATATCGTAAGAGCTGTCACAGTCAGTTACACAGAGAGAAATAAATAAATGCTTTGTTAGATTAGATCACAGTAACAGTAATGACTTTAAAATAAGTTTCCTTTGATTTATATTCTAGCGGTGGGAAATCTCACCCTTTCTCTCCGCTCTTGATGACCGACGGATCAGTCAGAATCTCACCCACACCTAAAGACAGACAGATGAAGATCAGACGGTTTGATTTTAAGCTCATCGCTTCAAGAGATTAATCATGCTAATGAGAATAATGTTGTTAAGCTTTAATACACGGCTGTCACTCTGCTGTTCTTAAGGGTTTGGCGCCATCTTGTGACTGAATAATTAATATTAAAGGGATAGTTCACTTTCCCAGTACAGGGTTGCAGGTGGAAGGGCATCCGCTGTGTAAAACACATGCTGGAATAGTTGGTGGTTCATTCCGCTGTGGCGACCCCTGATGAATAAAAGGACTAGGCTGAAGGAATATGAATGATCGAATGAAAGAATGAGGGATAGTTCACACTAAAATTTAAATTTACTCATTATTTACTCTCAGGTGAGTTTCTTTGTTCTGTTGAACCCAATAGAAGATATTTTGAGGAATGCAGAAAACTGGTAACCAGTGACCTCCATAGCAGAAAAAATCAAATACTGTGGAAGTCAATACAGATTTCTTCAAAATATCTTCATATATAATCATAAAGGTTTGAAATGAGTAAAGGATCACAGAGTATGTTAGTGTAGCTGCATTCAGCTGTTTTCTTTCTGTAAGCTTTACATTTAATAAAGTGTCAGTCAATGATTACAGCTCAGCTCAAGGTTTTGTGTCTGATAATAATCAGGATAATGCACATCCAGCTGGTTGTTATCACAGAATAAACCCTTCAGTCTTCTACAACCCCTGCTGATAAACCTGTCAGGCTTTATTCTTCAATAACAGGGTACATACAGGAAGCAGAGAGTGAAGTTTAAAACATTTTAAGACCCCATCGCCACTTTAGGTAACATTGGCGACATTTTAATTTGCAGTATATTTACTAAATAATAGTTGTAAGAAACTAATTCTTAACTAAACATTATTCATATGCTGAATGAAAACGCTAATCCAGCAGGGGGCGCCTACAGAACCGTTGCCTTGGTTACTGCAGTAAACAAAGCAGCGTGATGTCAAGTCTAGCTTTAGATGATTCGTTTTACTGTTTTCAAAAACATCGCAGCACCCCGATATTTGCAGATAACACTCATTGTATAATAGAATAATAGTTAAGATGATAACGATTATTGTCGGCGCAATAGCCTAGTGGTTAGTGCGCTGACATATGGTGCAGTAGCACTTCAGGGTATCCTGAGTTCGAATCCCGGCTCGAGGACATTTCCCGTCCCTACCCTCCCTCTCTCTCCCACTTCCCTTCCTGTCTGAAATACTGCCCTATCCACTTAATAAAGGCAAAATGCCAAAAAAAAAAAGATGATAACGATGATGATACCTTGTAAAATTGCATTTAAGACTTTACGGACCAGCGGCTGGATGTGCATTATGCCGTATGTGACGTGTTGATGTGTGTGTGTGTGTGTGTTTAGACACAAACCCTGCAGGTCCAGCACCAGCAGCTCTCCTCTTGTGTATTCATACGTCCAGTGGCTGAAGGCCAGCATGGTTTCTTCCAGAAGGTTGGTCGGCACAATTTCATCTCCGTTGTTGTTATTAAACTTGCGGAAATCTCCAGTGATGCACTCCTCGATGGCGAACCACTGACCGGCGGAATGACAGTACAGCAGGAAGACCTCCAGGAACCTGCGACACCACACAGGGGGAAAACAACAAGATTTCAGACTAAACTAGTGCTCAAAATACATTATTATTAACTAAATACACAATAAATACATGCACATACATTTAGCAGACGCTTTTATCATCAGAGTTCTGCAGACGAGTGAATGTGAGCTGTGCAAACACTAGACGACACTGAATCTGTTCACTCGGATAAACTACAACTACTGAAACTCAAACTACACACAGACGACTGAACAGAGACGAGTTCAGGACATACACACTAAACTAAACTCAACTATTAATGACACAAACCAAAACTAAACTCAAATGTTCATCACAGGTAAGAGGATCAGAATAAGAGCTCTGCTGAACTGTAACAAACTTGTTAAACACTGGCAGTAGGGCGGCACGGTGGCTCAGTGGTCAGCACTGTCGCCTCACAGCACTCAGGTCTCTGGTTCGAGTCTCGGCTGGGTCAGTTGGTGTTTCTGTGGAGTTTGCATGTTCTCCCCGTGTTGGTGTGGGTTTCCTCCGGGTGCTCTGGTTTCCCCCACAGTCCAAACACATGCGCTATATAACATATGATAGTTGGCGGTTCATTCCACTGTGGCGACCCCTGATGAATAAAGGGACTAAGCCGAAAAGAAAATGAATGAATGAACACTTGCAGTGAACACACCCGGCATCAGTGTGTGTTAACTGTGTTGAAGCAGACGGCTGGTGTGAGTCTGCAGTGTTTGGGGTGTGTGATGCTCATGAAGCGCTGCTGTTCAGTACCTGGGGGAGTACGGGATGGTTTTGGGTCGGATCTGATTGAAGGCAAACGTGAGTTTCTGAGCTGCTCTCTGCTGCTGAATTTCCTGCTCACACACACACACACACACACACACACACACACACACACACACACACACACACACACACACACACACACACGTTCATTATCACAATGTTTAATTTATTTTTGTAAGGTAATGTGTGTGTGTGTGTGTGTGTGTGTGTGTACCCTGAGGCAGAGGTGCAGCACGGTCTCCTCTCTGTAGATGGTCTGCCAGGTGTTGACCACCTCGGGCAGGAAGGACTTGACGATGTACAGGTGTCCGGGCTTCAGGATGTCGTACTCGGACCACGTGCAGAGCACCTTGAGCGCGCGCCGCAGCCCCCCGCCCATCTCCTCCTTACTGAGGAACTCGATCTTCGCACAGAGCCCGCGCTGAGCCCACGACGACATGCTGTTATTGATGCTGCTGGGGGAGCTCTCCTCTAGACGATACACACTCACCGGCTCACCTGAGGAACACACACACACACACCACAGCGGAGTCACACACACACACTCTCCTCTAGACGATACACACTCACCGGCTCACCTGAGGAACACACACACACACACCACAGCGGAGTCACACACACACACACACACTCTCCTCTAGACGATACACACTCACCGGCTCACCTGAGGAACACACACACACACACACACACACACACACCACAGCGGAGTCACACACACACTCTCCTCTAGACGATACACACTCACCGGCTCACCTGAGGAACACACACACACACACACACACACACACACCACAGCGGAGTCACACACACACTCTCCTCTAGACGATACACACTCACCGGCTCATCTGAGGAACACACACACACACAGCACAGCGGAGTCACACACACACTCTCTCCTCTAGACGATACACACTCACCGGCTCACCTGAGGAACACACACACACACCACAGCGGAGTCACACACACACACTCTCCTCTAGACGATACACACTCACCGGCTCACCTGAGGAACACACACACACACCACAGCAGAGTCACACACACACACTCTCCTCTAGACGATACACACTCACCGGCTCACCTGAGGAACACACACACACACACCACAGCGGAGTCACACACACACTCTCCTCTAGACGATACACACTCACCGGCTCACCTGAGGAACACACACACACCACAGTGGAGTCACACACACACTCTCCTCTAGACGATACACACTCACCGGCTCACCTGAGGAACACACACACACACACACACACCACAGCGGAGTCACACACACACTCTCCTCTAGACGATACACACTCACCGGCTCACCTGAGGAACACACACACACACACACACCACAGCGGAGTCACACACACACTCTCCTCTAGACGATACACACTCACCGGCTCACCTGAGGAACACACACACACACACCACAGCGGAGTCACACACACACTCTCCTCTAGACGATACACACTCACCGGCTCACCTGAGGAACACACACACACCACAGCGGAGTCACACACACACACACACACACACACACCACAGCGGAGTCACACACACACTCTCCTCTAGACGATACACACTCACCGGTTCACCTGAGGAACACACACACACACCACAGCGGAGTCACACACACACACACTCTCCTCTAGACGATACACACTCACCGGCTCACCTGAGGAACACACACACACACACCACAGCGGAGTCACACACACACACACACTCTCCTCTAGACGATACACACTCACCGGCTCACCTGAGGAACACACACACACCACAGCGGAGTCACACACACACACACACTCTCCTCTAGACGATACACACTCACCGGCTCACCTGAGGAACACACACACACACACCACAGCGGAGTCACACACACCCACTCTCCTCTAGACGATACACACTCACCGGCTCACCTGAGGAACACACACACACACCACAGCGGAGTCACACACACCACACTCTCCTCTAGACGATACACACTCACCGGCTCACCTGAGGAACACACACACACACCACAGCGGAGTCACACACACACACTCTCCTCTAGACGATAC
>LR812536.1:135000-147500 GCA_903798195.1 Danio kyathit
TTAGAATAATATTTGATATTAAATAATTAATAATATTTGTTTATATACATAAAAGTAAAACATCTATTAATACATGCAAACTATATGCAATCTGCACTCCGAAGTTAAAGTACAAATAGGGGGTGTTTCTCCCCGAGATGATCAAAGAGAACATTATTAATGTGGACTTTTTTGATCCAGGTACCGACCCAGTTTAGTACAATGTGCATGATAATAGACATGCACGATATTCCACTGTGTTGTTTTGTTTGTTTGTTTGTTTTTTATAAAGGACTAATACATTTCTGCAGTCCTGCACGTGTTTTGTCAGCTAATATGACGGTGATTTGATGCTTTGTTAAAGTTGCAGACGCCTTTATTGATATCAAAATGCTTTTAATGCAAAATCAAGTTAAACTCCTGACACGGATTAAGAAACCTGAACAGGCCTGGGCGACTAATGAAGACAATCTGATCAGATTTAACAAACCGTTTGCTGCTAATTTGATCTAGTTTTGCTGAGCTGGATAACTGAATATTAATCAGATGATGTCATCACGCTGCTGTGCCGTCAGCCAATCACTGCATTGCTGATCATGATTTCCAGGATGGATAGATCTGTCCTTCACAACACACGCAGATCTCAGATCAGCTCATCCAGACATTTTAATCTGATTCATCAACTTGTTTGAAGAACCAATTATCCAGAGATCAGTTATCAAGATTAACAGATCCAGGATCTGTCCAATCATCTTAGATCATTTAAGTGAGGTTCGAAGAACAGACCCTTGGAACAGCACTTATTCTCTGCCATAAATGTGATATAACTGAACCTAAACACAGGATCCTGCTAAAAATGCTCATTTTAGAGGAACATTTCAGATGGCATTTAGAGGTTTTTGCCTCTGAACTCTTCATATATATATACATATATATATATATATATATATATATACAGTTGAAGTCAGAATTATTATTAGCCCCCCTAAATTATAGCCCCCGTTTATTTTTTCCCCAGTTTCTGTTTAACGGACGGAAGATTAAAACAGCTCACATTTCTGCACATAATAGTTTTAATCGCTGATTTATTTTCTCTTTGTCATGATGACAGTAAATAATATTAGACTAGATATTCTTCAAGACACTTCTATACAGCTTAAAGTGACATTTAAAGGCTTCACTAGGGTAATTAGGGTAACTAGGCAGGTTAGGGGAATTAGGCAAGTTATTGTATAATGATGGTTTGTTCTGTAGACTATCGAGAAAATATATAGCTTAAAGGGGCTAATAATATTGACCTTAAAATGGTGTTTAAAACATTAAAAACTGCTTTTATTCTAGCCGAAATAAAACAAATAAGACTTTCTCCAGAAGAACAAATATTATCAGACATACTGTGAACATTTCCTGAATCTGTTAAACATCATTTGGGGAATATTTAAAAAAGAATAAACAATTCTAAAGGGGGTGAATAATTCTGACTTCAGCTGTGTATAATATGTACAAGTTTTTATGTTGGATGCAGTTAATAATCAGGATTAATCGTCTAACATCAGTGAATAATACAGAACACTGTTGTCTTTCCTCTCCAGCAGAGTTTATACTGTGTTTAACAGAGTGAGGTCTACATTTACACCCTGGATGATGAAGATGAAGATGAAGACACACTTACTGTTAGAGGCGTCGTCTCCTGGACTCCTGAACATCAGAGAAACACACCACAATCACTCAATAATCAATCTCACATGATCAATACTGTGATGATCACTGATCAGAACACAGGCAGCTCTACTCACAGTTTGCTGGACTGAGTGGACTTCCCCTGGGGATGAAAGACAAACCCAGTTATGATGCGAGTCTGATAATAACTACTATACAAATACCTCCACACAGACGCTCCCTCAGTCTTTATAGAGCAAAGTTAAATGTGTGACGTGCTGCTTATAGATGCAGCGTGTAGGATTGACTCAAATATCCAAAACACTGCAGAAGAGTATTTATCCCACGCCGGTTGCCAGATTGATGACAAACAGGAGCGAGCGTGCCTGATGATCCGGTCTTACACTGCGAGCTGCTCAGATAATGTTTATGTTTGGAATATTTTTGTATTGTTTGCTAATTAAAAACCAGCTCAAGTGCATGTTTATAAATCAGAGGCTGCTTCTGTCCTGCAGGGGGCGCATCTACAGCCGAGTCCTCAGACATGGGTTGTTTTCACATGATGACGTACTAGTGTAAACGGGCCTCAGATGGAGGGCAGGAAGCGGTTCTCCTACATAGGAATCGCTAATAGAACAGCAGAATGTTTCTGTTTTATGTTGTTTATAATTGTTTAAATCGGCCAACATAAGAAATGCAGAACAGCTTTTATAAAACTCCAAAAGTTTTTGCTTATAAAGGGGGGAAAGATGAAGAAACTGGCTGAAAATGGAGGAAAACGTGGCATGTGATAAACATTTATTCAATACATCCACGTGGACAAACTTTTTGAATGGGATCATTCGTTTGACAGCACCAATAAAGGTTATGTACAGGCTGAGCGATGTGTTTAAATAAGTTAATGTGTTATATAAAAAATCATATACAAACACCACACTTATATAATATCCAGGAGAATATAAATAACACACCCTGCCATGTAAGCACTGCAATGAAATCTCCATCTTATTTTGCAATAATTTAAGTCTACTGGCGTTTCAGCAGAATAAACATCTGTAATGTGGACCTCGAGATGTTTGTTGATGGTCAAGTTCATCACAGAAATGCAACCCTTGCGACTAAACCAGACGGTTATTATTGTGGAGCACTTTTCTCCCTTACAAAAATACATTTTAATAATGTAGACTATACGTCCACACTTTTGTATGCTTTCCTCTGTTATTTCCTGATGTCTGGAAGATATCTGCATGAGGAAAAACTAAAGTAATTTATAATAAACATGCTTCTGAAGCACATAGTAAAGTGTATAATGTGTACAGCTCTAATGTGTTAATGAATGCAGTATAGTAACCTGATCCACTGTAATGAATACTGTAACATTAGTGTAAACCAGGGGTTTTCAAACTGTGGGGCACCTCTTAGGGGGGGAGCGAGAATTTGAGGTTTGCACGCGAGTAAATTATGATGATTATTTTTATGTGTTCACTAGAGTGAATCAGATTAATGTTAGTCCCACAGCTAATTATCAGGCACCTGTAGAGTTTATGCTTTCCAGTAAAACATATACAAATAAAATGGAGCGGCTGCTTTTTAACATGGAAAAACGCTGAATGAATGTCAGAGCGGTGAGCGTCTGACAAAACAGTGCCCTTCAGAATCAAATCAGCAGGATGCCCTTCTGGATCTTCCACTTACTTTGAAGACATACGACATGAAGACATACAGGTTATCTTTACATAGACATCAGTAGTTGTTTGCCTTAATCTGAATAGGACAATAATATAATTAAGGTGTTACGTGAAGTGCTTTTTGAATGCCTCTTCACGTTTCCTGCAGTCTCATGTCATTTCGGGTGTTTCATCTTTAATTTTTCGACTTTAACTGCAGTTCGGCACTTTCACTCATGAATATTTTCTTCATGTCCCCATGACAAACTGGGTTATTAGACGCGGATATTTACGCGGGGGGCGCGAGATAAATTGGACAATCTTGGGGGGCGTGTGTCCTAAAAGTTTGAAAACCCCTGGTGTAAACTGTGGTCCTGTGATGGTGTATAATTATAGTGTAGAGAACTGAATAATCTGTTTATTACTACAGTTGTGTTGAAGCATAATCACTATAACAGATAAGTAATCATCTATAGTCTGCTTTCCAACACTAGTATTTTTCATGTAGAGTAACAGCTTATACAGTGTCTACCGCCTCGATGACAGGCTTATACATCAGTAGTACTCTTCATGATATAAGGCTCATGCCCAGCACATGTGCTGCTTGTATATTTATATCTGCTTTAAAATATGGTGTAAATCCCAAAAATACAGACTTTCCTCTGTGTGTCGGATTCAGTTTTTACTTTCTGCCCTTTATCTGAATTTCTCGCATGATCAGAACCACGTGATTGAAAACAACCTATTGAGCGCCTTCAAGACTGAGATTAGGAGTGCACTCACACTAGGCTATCTGAACCGTGCCCGGGCACTATTCCTGGTTTATTTGACAAGTGTGGGACAATTGTGCCTCGGCATGGATCAAGGCAACTGTACTAGTGCGAGCACACCCTAAATACACAGTTTGTCACCAAGGCAACCCGAGTGGTGAAATATAACTGGTTGAACTGGCAGTGGGCGGAGCTACAGAGATCAAAACAAAGACAGACATTCCACCACGGTCTCAAAGCGGAGTAACTGACTGCAGCACCGTCTCTGATAAACACACGCTCATCAGCATCATTCTCACATCTCTGAACACACATGATGGTGTCTTTATTCTCTAGAGCACAGGTGTCAAAGCCAGTTCCTGGAGGGCCGCAGCTCTGCACAGTTTAGTTCCAACCCTAATTATTCACACCTGATCAAACTAATTGAGTCCTTTAGGCTTGTTTGAAACCTACAGGTAAGTGTGTTGGAGCAGGGTTGGAACTAAACTGTGCAGGGCTGCGGCCCTCCAGGAACTGGCTTTGACACCGGTGCTCTAGAGTCAGAAACTCACACACAGCAGCTCTATCTGTCATCTACCAGCCGTTTGTGAGTGAAACCTCTTCACACACAGCTTATTCCACACACTAAACATCCTGTTAATGCTGAACGCGTGTTTGACTGACCAGCAGCAGATCCTCGTATCGAGAGACGTCCTCCAGCGACACACGCGTCCTCTCCTGCTTACTGAGTGCTGAAACACACACACAGAGACAAACACACACAGAGAGTGACTCCATCAGTGTGTGAGATGCTCTTCAGATGTGTGTGTGTGTGTGTGTGTGTGTGTGTGTGTGTGTGTGTGTGTGTGTGTGTGCGTGCTCATCATCAGTTAATGTTTAGAGTGTTCACTGGTGTTGCTCAAGCTTTACACTCACTGGACTCTGGATGCAGGAGCGAAGGGTTCCTGTCCAACTCTGTGAAGCCGGCGTAAGAGTTCACCGTCCGCATGTTACCCTGCAGGAGACCGCACACACACACACACACACACACACACACACACGCAGGTCAACACTGCGGAGAACACACACATAGGACATCCGGATCTCTGGATCTACACTGACCACATCACGGGTCTTTCTGGATGGACTGCTGACAGCGCTCTCTTTAGGGATTGACCTTTGACCCTCAGGTTCATCCTTGTGCCCTTTGAAGGAAAAAAAGAGACAGATGTTTAGGGTCAGTTCACGCAGACATCCCTCATTATTCACTCTCCCTCTAGTGGTCATCAACATTCATGCTCAACACAACAGAAGATATTTTGAAGAATGCTGAAAACCTGTAACTATTGACATCCATAGTAGGAAAAACAAACTCTATGGGAGTCAATAGTGACCGGTTTCCAACATTCTTCAAAATATCTTCCTCTGTGTAAAACTGAGTAAAGAAACTGAGGTTTAGAACGAGAGTAAATGATGCCAGATTTTTCATTTTTGGGTGAACTATCCCTTTTAAACCTTTCCCTTCGGTTATCAACATTCTTCAAAACATCTTCTTTTGTGTTCAACAGAGTAAAGAAACTCACAACGATTTAAAACAAGTAAAGGGCGAGTAAATAATGACTGAATATTCATTAAAGGGTGAACGGTCCCTTTAAATACCCAAACCCCTAACCAGCACCAGCCCGGGTTAGTTCAGTCCACCACACACGTGCGCACACGCACAGCCCTTTATTCTCTCCCGCGGGGGTGTTTAGTATAAAGCCTCGCCTGTGATCACACACTGACAGAGGTTAAAGGTCACCCATCTCACAAGCCCCGATATACTGCAAATAAACCAGCACCAATCAGAAACCATCTCTTATGCATAATTAATTAATACAGCCCTAAGCAGGAGTCTCTGTAGAGCAGGGCTCACACTCGAACGCCACTGTCACTGATTAAACAGAGGAATATTCCTGACCTAAAATGAAGAGAAAAGAACGGTGTTATTTAACGCTAAACTAATGAACAACTGGAGCATAATTGAGGGAAGCTTGACTTTTTTAATTGGTGCAGATACTCATGCAGTGTTCAGATTCCTCACATCTGCATTGGTAATATTAAATAAGATTATATTTGCATATATTAGGTTTAATTTTCATCATTTATAGCAGAAGTGCTCCAGCCTGTTCCTGGAGATATGAGCTGTTTCTCATGATGTGTTCTTCAGTGATCTTGCATCCTCGTGTTCTCAGTAATGTCATCATCATCAGCCGCCAAAGCTCAGTAGAAAACTCAAGACCGGAGGACACGTGAAAGTTCCCGGATGTGTTCTTGATATCGAGGACGCGCCGATGCAGACTTGAGCCCTGAACTCGCTCTAGAAGTCCCATAAACCATCAGCGACTGAATAAAGGAGGTGGGAAGCGCAGCATTTGATAAAGATTTATCATTAAAGTTCAGAGATATCACTTATTTATTTCAGGAGTTTAAGGCTTAAACACATTAAAGCTGAAATTCCTAATCAATTCTGTGTTATTTGGATTGTGTAAAGTATATCTGTAAGCTTTTTGTGCATGTTATATATATACACTGAAAGGGAAAAAGACGATAAATCATTGTATGAATGCTGTAATGTGCAAATAATTTCCCGTTTAAAACACTTGAAGGTCATGTGACCATCAGGAAGAACACAGCATCTCATTCCTCAGAGGATGCGTTCTCTGTTCTTGCATCAAGACCGGTCTCCACACCTTCTCCGCGTTCTTGGAATTGAGAAACAGCCCTATCTTGCAGACTTCAGTTGCACCCATATCAAACACACCTGGCTGTAATGACCCAGTGCTGTTCAGGTCCTGGTTTATGGTTCATGTGTGTTTAATCAGGGTTGGAGCTGAACTCTGCAGGAAGGTAGAGCTCCAGGAACAGGGTTGAGCACCCTTGATCTACAGTCATGTATTAAATATGATGGAGTAGGCTTTATATGATAGAGTGAAACACGCGGGTCACTAATCAGACATTTTGATACACAGATGGTCAGATTTACGAGCCCCTGTTATGCGTGTTTAACAGTGATCCTCCATGCAGGGTGTGCCGCAGCTCTAGGTGAAGGAGAACGTCCAGCTGAGGTGCAGATCACTGTGCAGAAAGCTACTGTTCCTCAAAAACAGCTCTGAAAGATTTAGCATACATTAGGATCTTTAGCCGTTTCTTTTGACACATTCTACATTATATAAAGCGCTATATAAACTAACATGAATGAAACTGAATGAAATCTTCATGAGGTCTGGATGAAGCACTGATCTGGAAAACTTGCCAAACCAACCACTGCAGATTAGCTTTAACTTAACTTGATATATATGGGGGTCAATGGGATAATCAGGTAAAATAAATGCAGATTAGAAGACAATGAAAGGGTTTTTGACCTTGCATGTATATCAGCCTGTTGCTGGAGACCCCCAAAACTAAAATATGACCTGTTATAATGCATAATAGGGGCTCTTGAACATGACAAACCAAACTCTCTGATATTCCATGACCTGGAGATTTCTCTATTCTGTGAACCTCCCTGATTCAGCGTACTCTCTCAGTGCTTTTTAAAATTACAAGACATTCCAGAAATTAATGGTAAGCAGTATATCAGGGCCTGGACACACACACACACGCACACACACACACACTGGGACAAGCAGATGGGGTCAAGGGTCACAGGTAGGCCGGGGGTTTTGCTCCACATTTCCCAGATTGCCAGCAGTGGACCGAAGCCAAACCTCGGGCTGTGTGCTGGCGTCTGCAGCAGCTCCTCGGGGGCCGGAGAGAAGGGAGGTGTGTGTGTGTTTCAGACAGCTCTTCATCCGCGCTGAAGCCCAGATTGACGAATCCCTCACACTCGGCCTCGCTGACGACCAGCAGCGGCATGGCAGTGTCGCTCGGCACACTCACACACACACACTCCTCACACTCACCCACGAACGCCCCGAACTCCTCCGGCGGCGCCTGCGGGTCCTGCTGCTGCGGCAGTGGCGTGCTGAGGAAGAAGCTGGCGGCGGCAGCCGGAGCGCTGGAGAGATGCTCCTGGTGTCCTCGGTGGCGTGTCTGGGGTGTCTGAACACCGTCTGCTGTGAGCGAAGCATGAGGTAGCCCCGCCCCCTGCACAGCCGCAACCCCGCCCCCAAACAGAGAGTCTGCCATGCTATCAGGCGGCATGAAGGCCACGCTGCAGCGCACCAGAGCGCTGGCTTTGGACGGCGGCACGGCCTCGGGCGCTAGGTTTCGGGACACACTGAGCTCACGTGTGATCTGGTTGTGCACTTTGCTGGCTTCAGAAGCGCGCTGGGCCGTCAGAGCCTTCAGGGTGTCCACGGTCAGCGCAGACAGATCCTGCAGGTGCCCGATCTGAGAGTCCAGCGTGTGCAGAGAGCGCTTGATGAAGTTCACCTTATTTCCAACCTCCTTCAGCTGCACACACATCGTCTCCACCCTGAAACACACACACACACACACACACACATTTAGAGCCCGAGTGTCCACATATGTGGACAGCACATTTTTAGCTCTTAAGTGGCTATTTAAAACACTTTGAATGTTTTATTTTTGTTTCAGACATACAGTGTCATCCTGCAGCTGTTTTGCAGCATATGAAATGTCCCAAACCCTATTTTTAACTGTCCGAAATGGGAAAAAATGTTGTTTTTACTCTCTGATAGTCAAAGCAAGTTCAAAAAATTTAATTCTATGTTAAATATGCATAAAAGAAAATTCAGGAAAAGTGTTTTATGTAAATTGGGACCACAAGTCCACATATGGACATCATTTTTCTCTAAAAGTGCATCATATCAAAAGATGATACTCTAATAAGTCCAAATAGCAAACAGAAATAAATATTGCATGTAAAAAAAAACACCTTGAGCCTTAAGAGGATATTCAGGGTTCTGGGCTGCGCTCACACTTGCTGTTGTTTACAATAAGAAAAAGTAGACGGGAGTTTTTGTCTTGTTTCTAGTCCAAATATAATATATATTCATTCATTCATTCATTTTCATCTGCTTATCTGGGGCCGGGTCACGGGGGTAGCAGTTTTAGGAGAGAACCCCAGACTTCCCTCTCCCCAGACACTTCCTCCAGCTCCTCCGGGGGGATCCCGAGGCGTTCCCAGGCCAGCCGAGAGACATAGTCCCTCCAGCGTGTCCTGGGTCTTCCCCGAGGCCTCCTCCCGGTGGGACATGCCTGGAACACCTCCCTAGGTAGGCGTCCAGGAGGCATCCAAAACAGATCCCCGACCCACCTCAGCTGACTTCTCTCGATGTGGAGGAGCAGCGGTTCTACTCTGAGCTCCTCCTAGGTGTCAGAGCTCCTCACCCTATCTATAAGAGTGCGCCCTGCCACCCTGTGAAGGAAACTCATTTCGGCCGCTTGTATCAGAGATCTTGTCCTTTCGGTCATGACCCAAAGCTCATGACCATAGGTGAGAGGAGGAACGTAGATTGACCGGTAAATCGAAAGCTTTGCCTTTTGGCTCAGCTCCTTCTTTACCACAATGGACCGGTACATCGACCGCATTACTGCTGCCGCTGCACCAATCCGCCTGTCAATCTCACGTTCCCTTCCCTCACTCGTGAACAAAACCCCGAGATACCTGAACTCCTCCACCTGAGGTAAGGACTTTCCTCCAACCTGGAGATGGCAAACCACCTTTTTCCGGTGGAGCACCGAGGCCTCGGACTTGGAGGTGCTGATTCTCATCCCAACCGCGTCACACTCGGCAGCAAACCGCCCCAGTGCATGCTGAAGGTCCATGTTAGATGAAGCCAACAGAACAACATCGTCTGTGAATAACAGAGATGAAATCCTGTGGTCCCCGAACTGGACCCCCTCCAGCCCGAGGCTGCGCCTTGAAATTCTGTCCATAAAAATTATG
Source organism: Danio kyathit (assembly GCA_903798195.1). NCBI lineage: Eukaryota > Metazoa > Chordata > Actinopteri > Cypriniformes > Danionidae > Danio > Danio kyathit. The sequence goes on from LR812536.1 coordinate 144,951, forward strand.
AACAGAATTGGAGACAAGGGGCAGCCCTGCCGGAGCCCAACATGCACTGGAAACAAGTCTGACTTATTGCCGGCAACGCGAACCAGACTCCTGCTCTGTTCATACAGGGACGAGACGGCCCTTAACAGAGCGCCTCTGACCCCATACTCCCACAGCACCCTCCACAGAATGCCACGAGGGACACGGTCGAACGCCTTCTCCAAGTCCACAAAACACATGTAGACTGGTTGGGCATACTCCCATGAACCCTCGAGCACCCTGGTGAGGGTATAGAGCTGGTCCAGTGTACCAGGGCCCGGACGAAAACCACATTGTTCCTCCTGGATCCCAGGTTCAACCATATATATATATATAAAGAACTACTATAGGTGTAATGTCCACCTTATTCACAGAAAAAACAAAACTACACAAAGTCCAGCCTGAAATGATCCATACCCCTGCTGAATCCAGACTTAAATGTACTTTTATTCAGCCAACAAGCTAGTTTAGACAGGAACAGACACTGGAAATGTGGGCTTCTCTCATAAGATAATAGGATAATGTACAGTGAGGCATCAATGTGGAACAAACACTTCTCAGCTTTCATTTACATTTCAACCAAAACTTCAAGTCAGAATTTGTGAAAAGGGTATAAACGGACTTGAGCTCCAAGTGTTCTGTACAAACCTGGAGTTTTTATTTATTTAATGTCTTGTACACGACACAGTCCAATATTGTGTTTTAATAACGTCTACACCTACCCCAACCCTAAACCCAACCTCACGATAACCTGATGTGTTTTATTAATATCTGCACCACCTACTCCTCCTACACACACTGGGGAAAGAGTACTGAATAATCACACTCCAGTAGAAGTAGCATCACTTGCCTAAAATGTAGTGCAGTAGAGTAAAAGTGTCTGTGTAAATATGACTCCGAGTATCAGTAAAGTAGAGCTTTCAAAAGTACTCAAGAGCAGTGAGTGTTACACTGTATAAAGCTGATGTGTTCACATCTAATGTGTGCATGTGTGTGTAAACGTAACATTCTGTAGTGCATTTAGTGATCGCCCAGCAGACACACAACATCATCAGACACTAATATTAGGTTAGGTTTAGGTTGTGATGTCAGGTGAGCAGGTGATGTGTGCTCTGACCTGTCAGATGTGAGTCTGATCCTCTCATCGCTGCCGGAGTGGAACTGATCGTCTTTCTCATGGAAATACGTCTCCACACACTGCTCCTCGAAGTCATGCAGCTTCTTCTGGTCCTCCTCGGTCAGGAACAGCTCTGAGGAAACACCACAGTCAGACACACACACACACACACACAGAGAGACAGAACGCAGTAGTAGTGTAAAGTGTGTTACTGGGCCCATAGGTGCTGCTGTCCTTCTTCCTCTTCCTGCAGACGGAGCTGAGGAGCGAGGCGGCATGGCTCAGCAGGATCAGCGGCGGCGGCAGGATGGGCTTATCGTGATACGCCAGGATGAAGTGATATCGCTGGTACTTCCACACCAGGTTAGAGATCGACTTCACCTGCAGGTACACGTTACTGCGGAGAGATGGACGTGTCACACAGATGCACTCACATGCACACACACACACACACTCTCTCACACACTCACTTGAAGAAGGCGATCAGCAGGTTGACCATCAGGATGTACTGGACGAACAGATAAACGGCCTGCAGCAGCGGCGTCAGAAACACACCGGTCGCACACAGATCTTGAACATGTTCCTCGCTCGAGTTCGCACACACTGCAGAAACACACACACACACACACACACACACACACACACGCACGCACGCACGCAAGCACACAGACACAGACGTTTAACACTTAATTTAACAATGAAAAGCATCATCATCAGTTGCAGTATTGATCAGGGTCAGGTATCGTTGTGCTGTTATACCTGAATATAATGTTGTGTTATATAAATCATGACTTGGCTAACAATAATGCCTGAACATATACGCTTACAAAGGCTCAAAATGGTGGTGAATAACTCCAGAATACCTTCTTATTGGACAAAAAAATATTCTTAAAAGTGCATCTATTATGCATAAATAGCAGGGTTTAACACCGGTTGTGTGTGTGTGTGTGTGTGTGTGTGTGTGTGTGTGTGTGTGTGTGTGTGTGTGTGTGTGTGTGTGTGTGTGTGTGTGTGTATGCGTGTGTGTGTGAATATCCTCTAATGCTCAACATGAATTAATTGTATTTATTATAATCAGAGTTGATGAATGAAACACTTTGATTGACATTCTCCCTTTGTACGTGTCATCAAGCCCCGCCCTCTAGTGGCCATCTCTCCATCTCATTAGCATAAACAGCAGCCCTGAGTGAGAAGCAGCCGTCTGTCCATTAGCCATTAGAGTGTTTGAGCTGCTGAAGATAATGTCAGCATAGACTAAGAGGATTATAGATGTGGAGCTTTAGATGAAGCACAGATGAACAGTCTAAACGGGGTCCAGTTGGAAGACCTCATCTGTGTGCTGTTTTGAGACTTCACACACACTCTAGAGACATCATTACTGTGAACAGGCAGAATAGGGTCACCTTAATAGGCTC
>LR812536.1:152500-157157 GCA_903798195.1 Danio kyathit
CTGATTCTGTAAGAAATGCTTCCACACTGGCTAGTTTAAGAAGATGCTGACATCTCGTCTCTTTAAGGCTGCGTTTGTAGATTCTTGATTATTCTGTTTATATTTTAGAACTTTTTATTTGTATTTTATCGCATGTTTGATTTCTCTGTTGTTGTAGCGCTTTGGGTCTTAGAAAAGCGCATTATAAATAAAATGTATTGTTCATTCATTTATTTTCTTTTCGGCTTAGTCCCTTCACCAATCTGGGGTCACCACAGCGGAATGAACCGCCAACTTATCCAGCATATGTTTTACGCAGCGGATGCCCTTCTAGCTGCAACCCATCTCTGGGAAACATCCACACACACTCATTCACACTCATACACTACGGCCAATTTAGCATAGCCAATTCACCTGTACCGCATGTGTTTGGACTGTGGGGGAAACCGGAGCACCCGGAGGAAACCCACACCAACACGGGGAGAACATGCAAACTCCACACAGAAACACCAACTGACCCAGCCGAGACTCAAACCAGCGACCTTCTTGCTGTGAGGCGACAGCACTACCTACTGCGCCACTTAAAATGTATTATTATTATTATTATTATACAGAGAATTACTGCCAGATAATCATCAGCTGTTCTCCCTGACGTTCAGTGTGCATCAGCAAACTAAAGCCTCATTTAACAGAATAAACAGTGTTCCAGCAGATCCTGTAGGCCAGACAGTGTAGTTTACTGCTGAACTCATTTCATCATGGTAGAATAACACAGAAATAGATTAATAACACTTCAGTCTCCTCCTGAAGCTCAGACAGTCTGTTCAGAGAATCTGTCAATCACAGCTGTCAATCACGATGACACGCCCCGTTTTTAAAACATTAAATTACTGAATAAAAACACACTGTTTACAGAAATGAAGATCTGCACCTGATGACCAGCACCTCTACTGACCAGAGCCACCTGTCGGGACCAAGTGTGTCGCACGCCTGCTTTTGAGTGAAGGTCTCGGCCGTTAGATCGCCCCCTAGGGGCTGGCTGCAGTACAAGTCATAAAGCCCGCCTCCTCCGTGTTAATGAAGGAGACATGAGACTAAATAAAAACATGAATTACACTTGCAGTAAAATGTTCTGAAAGACGGTTCTGGTCAGTGAAGGCTCTGGTTATCAGCTGATATAGGTGCAGATCTTCATTTCTGTATGTGTTGAGCAGTACTTTAATGCTGGGCGTGTCCTCGTGATTGACAGCTGTGATTGACAGTTTCTCAAAGCAGACGTCGGAGCTTCGGCAGGAGACTGAAGTGTTATTATTCCATTTCTGTGTTATTTTACCATGATAAAACGAGTTGCTCAGCAGTAAACTAGAGTTTCTGACATACAGGATCTGGTGGAACACTGTTTATTCGGTAGGTCAGAGGTTTATCAGTTTTTTGATACACGTCTTACCACCCAGATAGCAAAATACACTCGGGCCAGTTCCGGCTAGACTCTCGCCTGCTGGAGACTTACCCCTCGGCCTGACTCCGTCTGCTGTACCTACTCGTCAATCTGGCCAGATGCGGCAGCCGTTAGCGAGCCGATGCTGCCGCATCCGAGCCGGATCAGCCCGCGAGTAATGTGCACTGCGGCCCGGAGCTGGCACGATTAAATCTTCATTATATAAACCTCACCTTTGTTAACGTTATTACAAACATTTGTGTTGATAAAACAGCAAACGCAGGCTACTATGTAAACGTGGAGTGTACATTAGCGAGCCTTTGTTTTAGCATTGTTAAGTTGGGGGGGCGTGGCTGATTTGATGTACAAGCCTTTGGTTGGAAGTTGGATTCCGCAGCTCCTCCTCTGGCTCCATCAGGCAGTCCTTCTGCGCATGCCCAGGCTCCAGTTTCAGACAGTTTGTGCCCGTCACGAGGCGTTTTTTCCTTCATAGCGTTTAATGGGAAATGGCGCTGTCGCGTCGTCCATATTTAATACAGTCATTGCTCGGGACATTTTACTGCAAGTGTAATTAATGTTTTAATTTGGGCTCATGTCTCATTCATTAACACAGAGGAGGCGGGGTTTATGACTTGTACTGCAGCCAGCCCCCAGGGGGCGATCTAACAGCCGAGAGCATCACTCAAAAAGAGGCGTGCGGCAAACTTGGTGTGAAATAACTGAAGCAGTGCATCATGGGAAATGTGTGTGTGTGTGTGTGTGTGTGTGCTCTACCTTATACCAGGAGTTCTTGCGCATGTTGAGTCTCCCCATCCACATGTCGGACAGCAGCATCTGTGTGCAGGTGTGCGCCACGAAGGGCCGTAACCGTGACGACACGGCCAGCTTCAGACAGGTGGAGTTGCTCCAGTTCTTCAGCTCGTACGTCAGCAGCTTCATCGCCATCGTCTCATCCTGACGGAACGACTGCTCCAGCAGATCCACCGCCAGTGTGCCGAACTCACTGAACACACACACACACACACACACACACACACACACACACACACACACACACACACACACAGACAGTAGTGAATGTAATGACAGTGATCAGCTGAGTGATGGGTGCTGTAGTGTGTCAGTGTGCTCCAGCAGTGTTCAGGCTGTTCTGGGGATCAGCTCTCCTGATGGCTGGATCCCTCCACTGCTCTCCTCTACTACTGAAGCCTGCTCTCTGCGTCTCTGACCTGGAGTACTCCTTGAGCTCCTCGGAGGTGTCGTCCACCACGTCGCTCTTCTTGGCCTCGTCCCCGAGCGAGCGCAGCAGTCTGCAGGCCACCAGCGCTTTGGCCATGGACTCCTCTCCGTGCTGCCAGAAGAACAGACTCATCTTCTGCCGCTTCATCAGCACCGCCCACACCAGCAGCTCGTTAAACGGGTACGGGAAGCGCCGCGTCTCCGGGTCGTCCACGTCCACCACCTCCTCCTTACTCTTCTTCTTCTGCAGCTCCGACACTGAGTCCAGCTGCAGGCAGGAGCGCACGCGCACACACACACACACATCCCACATTAGAGGGGCCTGAACACACTCTCACACTCACACATACACACGCATACACACTAACGCATGTACACGCACATACACTTACATTCACACTCACACACACCACGTTAAAGAAGCCTCAACACACTTGAGACACACACACAGACACACAAACAGACGCGCACACACACAAACACAAAGCAGAAGACTGAAGACACTTGCACACACACACACATACACTAACAAACACACACCACATTAGAGAAACCTCAACAACACAACACTTACACAACACTTAAGACACACATACAGAGATACACAAACAGGGTCACACACCATTAGAAGAGCCTGAACACACACACACACACCAAGGAGCCTAAACACACACGACATTTACACAAACACCACGTCAGAGGAGCCTAAACACACTCCTGACACACACACACAACATCACACACACACGCATAACATCACAGGAGCCTAATCACACTCCTGATAAAACACACACGCACGCACACACTGTGACAGAAGCCTGAACACACTCCTGACACACACACACACACAGAGGAGCCTAAACACACACCACATATACACAAACACTATGTCAGAAAAGCCTGAACACACTCCTGACACACACACACACACACACACACACACAGAGGAGCCTAAACACACACCACATATACACAAACACTATGTCAGAAAAGCCTGAACACACTCCTGACACACACACACACAGTCTGAAACAGAAGCCTAAAAACACTCCTGATAGATACACACACTGCATTGGAGGAGCCTGATCTCACACACACACACACACACACTGCTGTACCCTGGGCTTGTACGGCTGTGCGGTCTTGATGAAGTGGTTGTGTCTGGTTTTCTCCTTCTTATCCGCCTGAATGCTGAAGGACTCATGAGAGTGAGAGCTGCTGGTGTTTCGCCCCGACCGCTGCACACACACACACATATAATAATATCCATCAACAAAAACACTGTAACAATCTAGAAATATGACTCAAATCTAATTATTAAAATCACCAAAATAAATAACTGTTAAATAAAGCTCTATATAAACACTAGATAAACACTCTCAAAAAAATTTTAAAAAATACAAAAGAAAAGTCATTTAAAAAAGGGAAACGGCAATAAAACACTTATTAAAATGAACTCATAACAATAAAAAACTGTAAAATAAACAATTGAGTTATAAAATGACCACTAATGAACAACTGTAGATTAAACTCCATCATCATCATACACTACACAACTACATCACACACTAAACTGAGATCTGCAGTTCATAAATAGGAGCAAATCACTAAAGTAAAACAACTTTATACAGTTAAATATTCCCCAAATGATGTTTAACAGAGCAGGAAATGTTCACAGTATGTCTGATAATATTTTTTCTTCTGGAGAAAGTCTTATTTGTTTTTTCGGCTAGAATAAAGCAGTTTTTAATTTTTTAAACACCATTTAAGGTCAATATTATTAGCCCCTTTAAGCTATATATTTTCTCGATAGTCTACAGAACAAACCATCATTATACAATAACTTGCCTAATTCCCCTAACCTGCCTAGTTACCCTAATTACCCTAGTGAAGCCTTTAAATGTCACTTTAAGCTGTATAGAAGTGTCTTGAAGAATATCTAGTCTAATATTATTTACTGTCATCATGACAAGAGAAAATAAATCAGTTATTAGAGATGAG
>LR812536.1:162257-167257 GCA_903798195.1 Danio kyathit
CCTGGGTTGAAGTGTGTTGAATTTTGGTGTGAGTGTGAGTGTGTGTGTGTGTGTGTGTGTGTGTGTCACCTGAGTGTCCCGCAGCCCACGGCCGTCATCAGTGAGTCCAGGCAGTTGTAGAGCGCAGACGCAGACGCCAGACAGAAGATCACGATGATCACATACACTGCAGGACAACACACACACATCATGACTGACGGATGAGAGAGAGTGTGTGTGTGTGTGTGTGTGTGCTGATGAATGTGTGTGTATGTGTGTGTGTGTCTGAGTGCTGATGAATGTGTGTGTGTGTGTGTGTGTGTGTCTAAGTGCTGATGAATGTGTGTTTTTTGAAAGAGTGTGTGTGTGTGTGTGTGTGTGTGGTGTGTGTGGTGTGTGTGTGTGTGGGTGTGTGTGTGTGTGTGTGTGTGAGCACTGCAGAATGTGTGTGTCTGAGTGCTGATGAATGTGTGTGTGTGTGTGTGTGTGTGTGTCTGAGTGCTGATGAATGTGTGTGTGTGTGTGTGTCTGAGTGCTGATGAATGTGTGTGTGTGTGTGTGTGTGTGTGTGTCTGAGTGCTGATGAATGTGTGTGTGTGTGTGTGTGTGTGTGTCTGAGTGCTGATGAATGTGTGTGTGTGTGTGTGTGTGTGTGTGTGTGTGTGTGTGTGTGTGTGTGTGTGTGTGTGGTGTGGAGCACTGCAGAATGTGTGTGTGCGTCTGAGTGTTGATGAATGTGTGTGTGTGTGTGTGTGTGTGTGTGTGTCTGAGTGCTGATGAATGTGTGTGTGTGTGTGTGTGTGTGTCTGAGTGCTGATGAATGTGTGTGTGTGTGTGTGTGTGTGTGTGTGTGTGTGTGTGTGTGTGTCCACTCACCCAGCCAGCGGTAGAAGAAGTACATGAGCACCAGCATCACACACATCATGCCACAAACAGCAGCACCTTCAGCGGAGAGGAGAGCGAGATCTCAGACGAGTCCTGCTGACCATCCACTGGCTCACTACACACACCCGTGCTCAGCTTATGCCTGCACACACACACACACACACCACACACACACACACACACACACACAACACACACACACACACACACACACACACACACACACACAACACACACACACACACACACAAACACACACACACACACAAATATACATCATTATCACAAATGCATACACACGCGCACACATAAACACACAGATAAACAAACACACACTAATAAACATAAACACACAGATACACTATTATACACACACACACACACTCCATCACTCACTTCTCCGCTGCGCCGCTCCAGAATCCCCCCATCACCACAGTGAAGACGGCGATCAGGAACATGACGATGATGCTGCAGTCAAACAGAGGAAGAGGAGGAGCGTACACACTCACCTGCATCCCATCAGGAAACACCTGAACACACACACACACACACACACACACACACACATCATTATACACACACATCAATATACACACACATATCAATAACACACATACACACCTCCATCCCATCAGGAAACACCTGAACACGCACACATCATTATACACATACACATAAAAAACACACAAACACATCAATAACACACACCTCTATCCAGAGATGGCAAAAGTACACAATCCTTTACTTAAGTAGAAGTACAGATACTCCTGTTAAAATGACTCTGGTAGAAGGGTAGAAGTACTGACTGCACTTTTGTACTGCAGTAAAAGTAAAGACGTACGGCCTGATGATGTACAAAAGTAAAAGCACCCGTTTCAACCACAGTCCAAAGACAAGCGGTGTAGGTGAATAACAGGTAACTAAACTGGCTGTACTGTATGAGTGTGTGTGTGAATGTGAGTGTGTATGGGTGTTCCTAGTACTGGGTTGCAGCTGGAAGGGTATCCGCTGTGTAAAACATATGCTGAATAATTGGTGGTTCATTCTGCTGTGGCGACCATGATAAATGAGGGACTAAGACTGAAGGATAGTGAGTGAGGATGGGTAAGTCACTAGTCCTCACATCCTCCAATTTTCATGTAAAATGTTCGTTGCCCCAAATTTATAAAAGTAGCAAGCAGCATCACAGCCAGCCTAACAACACTGCTCTAAAAGGCGGCCCATGTACAGTTCCTCATCCTGATGCAGCGATCTCAGCGTTCATCATGTAGTTTTGCTGCTGTTGGATCAAACACAACAGCTGCCATTCGTGTTCATACACTCTAATAATGATTATAGGCATGTCTATCTTTGTAAATAGTGTCTTACAGTTTACACTGAATTCTTGACAAAATATATTGCATTTTTTTCTTTTGCTAAAATAAATTCTTAGCATATTTGACTGCAAACTATGTTTATTTGCATTAGGCTAAAGCCGCTTATTTCTTCAAAGAGCCGCTATTTCAGTGTGTGTTTTTCAGGTGTTGTGGTTATTCTATTTAATGAATAAACAATAATTCTGTTACAGTTTTCTCAGTCACTCAGGTCCATTTCTCAGAACTCCCTGTTCAATCTTCAGATCATCATGGTGTCAGTTGTGCACATTAGAAAAGCAGTTTCTCTTTATGAACAAGTTCAATGCTTTTGTTCATTCATGCAAATGCTTATGAGCAATTCTCTGATGTTTCCTACATTATCAGTTGCTGATGTCATGTTGATCAACATGTGTTATTTGGTCTCTGTCTGAATAGTCTCAACCCAGGGCTTAACATTAACACTCGCCAAATGCGGGTAGATTTCCCCGGTGGCGGGTTAGACAGTCACTCCCACTAGCCATTTTGGCTGGTTGAAAATACTTTTTTTAAATTGTTAGCTTTCTTAAAAGCAGGGCTCGACAGTAAGGATGCCTAATATGCGTGCAAATGTGATCTTAGAATCGAGAAGCAGCAAGACTGACAAAACTAATTTTGTTTGCGGGAGCAAAAGAAAGCAGCTGAATACGGTGCGCGCGTCTTCTGTTTAAAATGCGTGCGCGCTCCTGTTTCCTTGCGTGAAATAACTGTGCCTAGAAACGCAACTGGTGTGATCGGTTCTCTTACAAATAGACTAGACAAAAGTGATGCCCCTTCCACTCATAGTTTTGCTCTGGATTTGTCTTTTGGTAAGCAGCACCGGTTGCTTTCGTTTTAGCCTAACCATTATTTGACCAGATTTATTAATTGGCCTAGCGTTAACCGTGTGTGTGGTCATTCCTTTCATTATCAACACACGGAATATTTTTCACCTGCTTTCTTTTGCTCACAGGTGTTTTGGTAATATGGTTTATCATTTTTTACAATAACATTGCTTTAATGGGAGATGTAACTCCACATTTATGTGTAGTTAACTGGTGTGACTCTGGGACCTTTAGCCAGCACAGATTACTCTGCATCGCTTTAGATGCATTACAGCAGTTATCTTTTAAATGTCAATTGTTTTTTTTTGTTTTTTTAAGAAATGTTTTGTTAAATAAATAGTATACAGCTGTATGTTGCTTGTTTTGACACATTTAAAATTTGTGGATACGAAAATAATAATTATTTATGTTTGGTGTGGTCAGAGATTAAATTTTGGTAAATTCTTAATTTGAGCTCTGAAAAGTGATGGAAGTGAAAACTAATTGTAATACAACACTATGAAACCACGGCCCATTTGCTCATACCCAACACACAAAGGTTGAAATGAATGAGGAGGCATGGACATAACACAAAATCTAAATCAAGTCATTTTAGTGTGTCAAAGTCAAATTCATGCATATAAAATATATTTCACAACAACAAAAGTTGTGGCTAGTGAAAATGGCGAGTGGCTAGTAATGCTGGAAATCTACTAGCCACAGTGGCTGGTGATAAATAAGTAATGTCAAGCCCTGGTCTCACCGCCTCAACATTTAATATCTTGTACATGACTTAAGTCTTTACATGTAAAATGGCGGAATAAGTGTCATATATTTAGTCATAATGCATTTAAATTTCCATTAGACTTTTTTCTGAATCGGTCTACAATCTGTCAGTTTCTCCCAGGGTGAATCGGGACTTTTTCTGATGAAGGTCTAAAAGGAGGTTGTCCCTATGCTCACATTTGGCTATGTGGAGCTGTCTTTCTTCCTTTCTGACATGATCTGATAACTAATAACAGTACAAACAGCCAAGATCAGAACAGCCCTCCAGAGTGATATTGACAACATGACTACTAAGTAATTTGTAGTCTTATTAATATACAATGACACAAGGACATGTCATTCTGACGCCACTGACATGTTCATCGACACAGAAATGTAGTTTGAGAGATGAACTGAGGATTTTGAGCAGGAGACTGGCTTTTGCAGTGGTAATCTGTGGTATGTTTCGCTATTTATACGTGTTGTTTTGAGAAATGCACTTAGGCCTGCTGCCCTAAAATTTCAATTCTGACCTGAGAAATCTACTAAAGTGACTGAGATAACTGTAATACATTTGTTCTCTGCTAAAAGCAACATACACAGGCGTGACTACAACCTACAAAACATGTGCATGATCATTTATTCACGTGATAAACTCAGGATCTGTGGCATATTCTTCATTCATTCACTTTTCTTGTCGGCTTGTCCCCTTGCGGGGTCGCCACAGCGGAATGAAACCGCCAACTTATCCAGCACGATTGTACGCAGCGGATGCCCTTCCAGCCGCAACCCATCTCTGGGAACTTCCACACACACATTCACACATACACTACAGACATTTTAGCTTACCCAATTCACCTGTACCGCATGTGTTTGGACTGTGGGGGAAACCGGAGCACCCGGAGGAAACCCACGCGAACGCAGGGAGAACATGCAAACTCCACACAGAAACGCCAACTGACCCAGCCCAGCCGAGGTTCGAACCTGCGACCCAGCGACGTTCTTGCTGTGAGGCAACAGCACTACCTACTGCGCCACTGCGTTGCCTCTGTGGCATATTTGTATTCATAAATTGCTCAGTATAGTTACTTTTGTTGTTGTAAAATATTTGTTAAATTATTAATTAAAGACAACAGAGTAGGCCTGCGTAAAATCATATAGTCAATAAAGAAATCAA
>LR812536.1:172257-210532 GCA_903798195.1 Danio kyathit
ATTTTATTTTTATTGTTTTTATTGTATAACCATCAGGAACAAACATACAATACAATCTAAAATATGAAACATAAAAAAACTAAAATAACAATAGTAAAAAACAAGATAAATAAATTAAAATAAATTAATTACACAAAGTACAGTGTACAGCATTTCTACATCTAATGATTTTAGGAGTTCAAATCACTTTTTATTGTCACATCAGCAGCAGCACGTGTGCTATGATGAGTGAAAAGCTTAGAGTTGACAGGGGAATCAAAAAAAAGTCATAATAATTGATGCATATCCCAGATTTTCGCTTTTCAACAGTTTGACAGTAGAAATAAAGAAGTCAAACTGGATAAATAACTGTTAATGTGGGAGATGATTTAGCACATTTCTGCTTGTGTATGTAAAACTTTGCCAGTAAAATAAGGAGATTAACAATATATTGGAGACGTTTGTTGGATTTGTTTTCATAATAAAAATGATATCTTTTAATGTAAAATAATAACTAATTTGTCTTTTTAAACATATATTTGGCCAGATCCTTCCAGAAACGTTGCATTCAAAAAATAAATGACAAAGGCTCTCTTCATCCACACTGCAGAAACCACAGATATCCTCCATTTCAATGTACTTTGATAAGAACGATTTTACTGGGTGAATTGTATGTAGTGTTTTAAAATTTCATTATGAATAGTGTATTTGAAGGGAGTTAACCAGGCTCTTTTCCAATTAATATGAACTATAATAGGTTCCAGAGAGTTTGCCTCTAGGAGTAATTTTACTTTGCTTCTGAAAAATATCCTGAATCTGTTTGTTAGTACATTTTTACAACTCAACACCTGCTAAATGTAATTTTGGGTTTACTACAGATATGGAATTGTAGCGAATATGATTTTTAACAAGTTGAATCATTTTCACATTTTTAATAACTAAATTAAATTCTCTAAACAATATTGGGAAATTGTGAATAGACATGAATTGTTCATATGATAGAATATTCCCGGAACTGTCAGAAAGTTTTAAGAGATGATTAATGTCTCTATTAAACCAATTTACTAAGAATAAAGATTTATTTGGGCAACGCAGTGGCGCAGTAGGTAGTGCTGTTGCCTCACAGCAAGAACGTCGCTGGGTCGCAGGTTCGAACCTCGGCTGGGCTGGGTCAGTTGGCGTTTCTGTGTGGAGTTTGCATGTTCTCCCTGGGTTCGCGTGGGTTTCCTCCGGGTGCTCCGGTTTCCCCCACAGTCCAAAGACATGCAGTACAGGTGAATTGGGTAGGCTAAATTGTCCATAGTGTATGAGTGTGAATGTGTGTGTGGAAATTCCCAGAGATGGGTTGCGGCTGGAAGGGCATCCGCTGCGTAAAATCGTGCTGGATAAGTTGGCGGTTCATTCCGCTGTGGCGACCCCGCAAGGGACAAAGCCGACAAGAAAATGAATGAATGAATAAATAAAGATTTATTTGAAGAGGTTATATTACCATTACTCCAAATAAAAGAGGTGTGAGGAGAAAATTGTGACTAACAAATTTTCCAAGCAAGAAGGGCTTGTTGATGGAATTTAGAGAGTTTAAAGGGGATTTTAGAAATAAAATAAATACTGTAAAATACTTTGTAAGAAGTCTACATGATGACGTCATAAACATGCGGCTTCATATGGGTGCTTTCTCACCTAGACTTAAGATCAGAACAGAAAATTGATTAAGATCAATGCTTTAGGTATGGATGGAAATTATGCAAACATCTAGAAAATAACAGACAATCAAACCGGAAAACCAATCAACAGCATCAGAATAGCAGACGGCATCAAAAACAGGCAAAGCAACAGGTTAATATGATCCAACATGTTCAGATGTAGCCCCATTCGTAATCTTTACCATTTCCATAAGTAACTATAATTTAATTACACATTTATTTCTCAGTAACTGTATTGAACTGCTGTCACTTTTATTTTGTAGTTAGATTACGTAACACCGTTACATGTAACTAGTTACTCCCCAACACTGCCTCCTACATCAAGTGGCGGTCGGCCTCAAAATGGGAGGGATTTGGATCCTATTTTAACATCACTCACTATACTAGCTCTGTCCTAACAGCTTACAGAAGAGGATTTTCATCATAGGAGCCCTTTAAAATACTCAATAAATGGATTCAATATTACATAGAAATTCTTCATTTAAGTGAGTATTACGCTGTATAAAGCTGATGTGTTCACATCTAATGTGTGCATGTGTGTGTAAACGTAACATTCTGTAGTGCATTTAGTGATCGCCCAGCAGACACACAACATCATCAGACGCTAATATTAGGTTAGATTTAGGTTGTCAGGTGACCAAACTGCAATGTCTAGCCAGCAGCTAAGGACGTTACTCTGATGTCCAATAATGACGTTGATATTTGGTTGATTTCAGGTTGTGTTGGAAAGTGACCAAAATCCAACATCGAGCCGACATCTTAAACCAGCGTCATATACTGACGTCAAATACTGACATTTAATCGTCAGGTGTGGCCACCAAAATCCAACACCTGATAGACGTCATAGGGGTAACGTCCACACAACATCAAGCTGGAACATCATTAGACGTTGATATTTGGTTGATTTTAGGTTGGACATTGACGTCAACCCGATTTTCATTTCCAACAAAATGTAACGTCCCCACGACATTAGGGTACAACATCAATCTGACGTCATGTTGATGTCTAGTGCCTGCTGGGTGTTTAAGGCCACTTCAGTCATCATGCAGTAAACATCCGTCATCCTCTCATCAGTGACCTGCATCTAAACAGTCTCTGGGTCAATGCGTGTACAGACTTTGGACATCTTCTTGGACACTTTTAATGCACTTTTAACCATGTCTTGAGGGAGTTCAGTATAGTGAGATTTACCTTCTGTGTGTGATTTGATTGGACAGGAATCTCAGGAGTAATTTTTCTAATCCCCATAGACAATCCAGACAGCACACATACGTTGGGCCGACGTCGGCCGAAGCTCAACACGTCAGCCCCTTTAATTCTAACATCTATATATGGTGGGCCAAACATAAGCATGATAATTCGGTCGTGTGTTCTACTGTCCCAGCTCATCAAACGTCGGCTCTGCATCGGTTAACGACCAGAGGCCGACGAAGCACTTCATAAGCACTTTATCTCTCGTGCCCATGAAAGAATCCGCAACATATTTGGTTTTCAAGTAGGTTTTTCACGTGCATAATATATTAAACAACGCGACATACGTCATGTCTATTGCGTCGGTCAGTCCAGCTTTAAATAGCCTACATAAACCCATTAAACCTGACCAAAATGCCTTCAATATAGGATTTCAATTCATGTAATATAAAAAAGTTTTTTTCATTGTTGTTTCACTGTTTTTGTCTTTTCTTTTCAATACAGGAGTGATGCAGGCTGAAGGACAGTAGTGGAGTAGATACTGCAGTAAACATGTGCTCAAGGGAAAGTAAAAGTACACATCTTTAAACCTGCTCAGTAAAGTACAATCCTGAGAAAAAGTCCTGGCTAGACATTAAATTTGGGTCACCTGACACCACAACCTAAATCTAACCTAATATTAGCGTCTGATGATGTTGTGTGTCTGCTGGGCGATCACTAAATGCACTACAGAATGTTACGTTTACACACACATGCACACATTAGATGTGAACGCATCAGCTTCATACAGCGTAATACTCACTACTCGAGTACTTTTGAAAGCTCTACTTTACTGATACTCTGAGTCATATTTACACAGACACTTTTACTCTACTGCACTACATTTTAGGTAAGTGATGCTACTTCTACTGGAGTATGATTATTCAGTACTCTTCCACCACTGTGTGTGACTCATCATTGCAGAAAGGCTTGAATTAACTCCACAACAAACACATCAAATGCTCATTGGTAAAGTTCTTACTGCATACCTGCCAACACTCCCGTTTTTCCCGGGAGTCTCCGTATTTCAGACCCGTCTCCCGTATTGTTCTGTCTCCCGGTAAACTCCCGGAATTCCTCCGCCCCCCGCTCCTCAACATTTTGGTACAGTCCGGGCTGAAACTTGGTGCTTGTGCTCTTCCGGTCGCGCGCTACAGTTCGCGCGCCCATATCTCCCCAAACCTCTCACTTCTCCCGCTCCCCGCTCTTCAGTTTGCGCTAGTGTTGCCAACTTAGCAACAAATTTTCAGAAAAGCGACTAGTGACAAATCTGGCGATTTTTTTGTGTGTTACTGGCGATTTTTATAGACTGTCGTTTGTCCATTACTGTACCGTCCCTACTCTTCTCAACGAGCCTCCCCTGCAGCCTGAGAGCAGAGCACCCTCTCTGCGTACCGACGGCAAATGATTTAGAACAGGTGGCAGTGTGAAGGTATTTCCCTTGTACAGTCAACCCGATCTGCTTCTCCTTATTTAACAATTTAATTTGACCGTTTATTCTTGTTGCACAATCAGAGATGTTTTAAGTGAGAGTTTCAGAACTTGTCTGAGTATATTACGTCTGAGCAGGGGAGGAGTGGACATTTTAAAAGTGGGGGGGACAGCTGTATGAAATCCAAAAGTTTACATTCTTAAATCACCTTTTTCTAAATGGTCTATCTCTAAACGTGAGGGGAACATATCCCCCCCGGTTGCTACGCCCCTGCGTCTGAGAGATTACTGCAAATTCCCTACTCATCTATAATGATATACTGTATTCAAACAGCAATACATTTAGTTAATAAAGCTTAGTGCGAATATCAAATACCCCATTTATTTACCATAGGCTGTTAAACAAACAGAAATGGTAGAACGCGATGACGTCAGTAATATGCAAATTACCGTATGACGTAATTACACCCCCCCCCCCCCCCACACACACACACACACCGGGGGGGTCTCCCGGAATTTACGAACCAAATGTTGGCAGGTATGTCTTACTGTAGTGTTTCTCACTGACGTTACGTGAGATCTGCTTTCTTCATGTCTGTCACTGTGCTGTTTATCTGACACTCTGGCAGGCACATGGGAACAGTGGGAGGGGAGAACCAGCATTAAAGGAACAGGCACCATGAAACAGCAGAGCAGAACGTTCAACACTATGAAAGGTCTAATCAATAATCTGCTGGGTGTTTGAGCTGAAACTTTACACACACATTCTGGACACACAAAAGACTGATCTCACATCTTGAATACGGGGTAAAGTAGGTGTCCTTTAACAAGAGAGCAGTGACTGAACCCTACAGAAACACCCCCAATCCCCCATTGTTTAGTTTTTTTACTCTGTAATTTTAGTTCTCTTATACACATAATATTCACATGATGTGAAACGCTTTGTTTAAAAGAAAAAAGTATACATATGTAAAAGTTATAAATTTACTGATGTAAAAAATATAATAAAGAGAATGTTGAAAAACACACACACACACACACACACACACACACACACTCTACACACACACAGGTCTACAAGGATGTCATTTTATTGATCCATGAGAATGAAATGAACACAGTTTGTACAAAAATAGTTTCCCTGCAGCAGCGCCTCGTCATCATCATCATCATCATCATCAGTGTGGAGAGCGCAGAGCTAACGTTACAGTGAGACGCACAGTTCAGCAGACAGCACAGCTACAGATAAAAACAACACCATACGCCACAGACGCGGAGATCCAGAGCACAGACATCACAGAAGCAGTTGTTCAGGAGCGCGTTCAGTGTGTGTGTGTGTGTGTGTGTATTTGGATGTGTGTTTGCATGTGTTGTGTTTGCATGTGTGTGTGTGTGTGTGTGTGTGTGTGTTCTTGTGGCCCAGCCACCATTAAACCATGAAATAAATACAGCTGCGGGGACGCCTGTACTCAGAGTGTGTATCCACGCACACACACACAGACACATCCTCCTCCTCGTCTCCGCTGTACAGAGCGCCACCAGCTGACCAGTAAAAGAATAGCAGTGCATTCATTACAAAAATATCTACAACCGTCCAGACGGCAGTGCTGAGAGACTGCGCTCCAGTGTGTGTGTGTGTGTGTGTACGCAGGAGGAGCCCATCAGCGCTGAAACACACAGAACACACACATCATTAGAGATCTGACTGACGCACACACATATCTATCTATCTATATATATGGCAGCACGGTGGCACAGTGGGTAGCATGATCGCCTCACAGCAAGAAGGTCGCTGCTTCGAGTCTCGGCTGGGTCAGTTGGTGTTTCTGTGTGGAGTTTGCATGTTCTCCCCGTGTTGGTGTGGGTTTCCTCCGGGTGCTCTGGTTTCCCCCACAGTCCAAACACATGCGCTATAGGGGAATTGATCAACTAAATTGACTGTAGTGTATGAGTGTGTGTGTGAGAGAATGAGTGTGTAAGGGTGTTTCCCAGTGATGGGTTGCGGCTGGAAGGGCATCCGCTGTGTAAAATATGTGCTGGATAAGTTGGCAGTTCATTCCGCTGTGGCGACCCCTGATTAATAAAGGGACTAAGCCGAAAAAGTAATGAATGAATGAATAAATATATATAGATATATACACACACACACACACACACACACACACTTTCACATAAACATACATATACATTCTCTCTCCCACAGTTTGTGTGTGTGTGTGTGTGTGTGTGTGTGTGTGTAAATTCACAAACACACATACATTTAAGCACAAACACACACATACACTCATTCACATAAAAACATAGACATATACACACATACATAGATCCATACCAGGGGTCTCAAACTCAAACACCCATATCAGTGACTGACAATTCATAGGAGGGCCGCTTTAATATTCTAGCACAACAAAAAAATTGGAAACCTGACGTAACTGATGCATGACATGACGTTTATATTTCAAGCATTATGCAATAAAATAATCATGCAAAATTAAAAGGTTTATTGTGTTAGTTGCGTTGGGGTTATTGGGGGGGTGGGGGTGGGTGTTCCATGCTGCCTCTAGCAAGATGCCGCCCGGGGCGATCACCCACATTGCTCATGCCTAAATCCACCACTGCCTGTGGTTGTTGTGTGTATGGCCGAGCGTTCGACACACACTCAGTCATTCTTCCACAGACCATATGCAGTCAGAACTCCAGCTTTGTGTTTCTTGTTGGACATATTGAAGGGGAAGTTTAAATTGCTATGAAAATCCTACAAATAATAAGCAGAATTATAATATTCTGTCCCAACCTATTGTATTGTCCCAATAGCGCAAGAACAGCTGACAGCAGTCTGGGTAACTTAAGTGACTTTACTGGCGATTAACCTTCTCAATATCTTTATTTTTCTGTAAAACTACAACAAAGAGGGGGAGGCATGTGCATATTCACATTTACTTTAACAAGTTCAACCAGCAGTGCAATTTTACTAATGTACATATTTTTTATGCAAACCTTAATAAGCATTTGAGGAAAATCTATTAAATGAGGCCATTTAACTCAAATATTAGCACAATTATCACATTTACACCACCAGCATAAGGTGTAAGATATGAAGAAGTGTATGTACAACACAATACAGGCGGTATAAAACTGATTATAATAGAACAACCCTTGAATATTTACAAAAATAGAGCTTTAGTAAAAATAGAGCACTTACAGACATATATTTTAACATTTAAATCAGCCCACATGTGTGTTACTCTCGACCGTACACTGAGAGAAAATGAAAGTAAAACTAATCTGAATGCAGCACTATAAATGTCCACTAGGTGGCTAGACCAGGGGTGCTTAAACTGGGCCAGTGTCCTGCATAGTTTAGCTCCAACTTCCTTCAACACACCTGCCTGGAAGTTTCTAGTATACCTGGAAAAAGCTTGATTAGCTGCTTCAGGTGTGTTTAATTGGGGTTGAAACTAAAATATGCAGGACACCGGCCCTCCAGGACCGAGGCTGGGCACCCCTTGGCTAGACGTGACTGCACAACAATGATAAAGGTTCAAAAGAATATGTTTTGATGGGCTGAATCTCATATATTTGACGTCAGTTGTGGGCCGGAGGGAGGAGGACAGCGGCGGTATATGACAGTTTGAGACCCCTGATATACACACATATTCACAATCCCAGAAACACACCTAGACACACACATGAAAACACTCACACAAACACACATATACACACAATGTGGATGCGTGTGATATATATAGTATGTGTATAGTATGTATAGTGTGTGTATAGTATGTGTATAGTGTGTGTACAGTGTGTGTATAGTATGTATAGTGTGTGTATAATGTGTATAGTATGTATACTCTGTGTATAGCATGTATAGTCTGTGTATAGCATGTATAGTGTGTGTATAGTATGTATAGTGTGTGTATAGTATGTATACAGTGTGTGTATAGTATGTATAGTGTGTGTATAGTATGTATACAGTGTGTGTATAGTATGTATAGTGTGGGTATAGTGTGTGTATAATGTGTATAGTATGTATACTCTGTGTATAGTATGTGATATATAGTGTGTGTATAGTATGTGATATATAGTGTGTGTATAGTATGTGATATATAGTGTGTGTATAGTATGTGATATATAGTGTGTGTATAGTATGTATAGTGTGTGTATAGTATGTGATATATAGTGTGTGTATAGTATGTATAGTGTGTGTGTATAGCATGTATAGTGTGTGTATAGCATGTATAGTGTGTGTATAGTATGTATACAGTGTGTGTATAGTATGTATAGTGTGTGTATAGTATGTATAGTGTGTGTATAGTGTGTATAGTATGTATAGTCTGTGTATAGCATGTATAGTGTGTGTATAGTATGTACAGTGTGTGTATAGTGTGTATAGTATGTATAGTCTGTGTATAGCATGTATAGTGTGTGTATAGTATGTATAGTGTGTGTATAGTATGTATAGTGTGTGTATAGTATGTATAGTGTGTGTATAGTGTGTATAGTATGTATAGTGTGTGTATAGTGTGTATAGTATGTATAGTCTGTGTATAGCATGTATAGTGTGTGTATAGCATGTATAGTGTGTGTATAGCATGTATAGTGTGTGTATAGTATGTATACAGTGTGTGTATAGTATGTATAGTGTGTGTATAGCATGTATAGTGTGTGTATAGCATGTATAGTGTGTGTATAGTATGTATAGTGTGTGTATAGTATGTATAGTGTGTGTATAGCATGTATAGTGTGTGTATAGCATGTATAGTGTGTGTATAGCATGTATAGTGTGTGTATAGTATGTATAGTGTGTGTATAGTGTGTATAGTATGTATAGTGTGTGTATAGTGTGTATAGTGTGTGTATAGTATGTATAGTGTGTGTATAGTGTGTATAGTATGTATAGTCTGTGTATAGCATGTATAGTGTGTGTATAGTATGTATAGTGTGTGTATAGTGTGTATAGTGTGTGTATAGTATGTATAGTGTGTGTATAGTGTGTATAGTATGTATAGTCTGTGTATAGCATGTATAGTGTGTGTAGAGTATGTATAGTGTGTGTATAGTGTGTATAGTGTGTGTATAGTATGTATAGTGTGTGTATAGTGTGTATAGTATGTATAGTCTGTGTATAGCATGTATAGTGTGTGTGTATAGTATGTATAGTGTGTGTATAGTATGTGTATAGTGTGTGTGTGTGTGTATAGTATGCATAGTGTGTGTACAGCATGTATAGTGTGTGTATAGTCTGTGTATAGTATGTATAGTGTGTGTACAGCATGTATAGTGTGTGTATAGTCTGTGTATAGTATGTATAGTGTGTGTACAGCATGTATAGTGTGTGTATAGTGTGTATAGTATGTATAGTCTGTGTATAGCATGTATAGTGTGTGTACAGTGTGTGTATATTATGTATACAGTGTGTGTATAGTATGTATAGTGTGTGTACAGCATGTATAGTGTGTGTATAGTGTGTGTATAGTATGTATAATGTGTGTATAGTATGTATAGTGTGTGTAGTATGTATAGTGTGTGTGTGGTATCTATAGTGTGTGTGTATAGTATGTATACAATGTGTTTATAGTATGTGTATAGTGTGTGTGCATAGTGTGTGTATATTATGTATAGTGTGTGTATAGTATGTATGGTGTGTGTATAGTTTGTGTAGTGTGTGTATAGTATGTATGGTGTGTGTGTATAGTATGTGTAGTGTGTGTATAGTATGTATAGTGTGTGTGTATAGTGTGTGGATAGTATGTAGGGTGTGTGTATAGTATGTATAGTGTGTGTATAGTATGTATGGTGTGTGTATAGTATGTATAGTGTGTGTATAGTGTGTGTATAGTATGTAGGGTGTGTGTATAGTATGTATGGTGTGTGTATAGTATGTATGGTGTGTGTATAGTGTGTGTATAGTGTGTGTATAGTATGTATGGTGTGTGTATAGTATGTATGGTGTGTGTATAGTATGTATGGTGTGTGTATAGTATGTATAGTGTGTGTGTGGTGTGTGTATAGTATGTATGGTGTGTGTATAGTGTGTGTATAGTATGTATGGTGTGTGTATAGTATGTATGGTGTGTGTATAGTATGTATGGTGTGTGTATAGTATGTATGGTGTGTGTATAGTATGTATGGTGTGTGTATAGTATGTATGGTGTGTGTATAGTATGTATAGTGTGTGTGTATAGTATGTACGGCGTGTGTATAGTGTGTGTATAGTATGTATAGTGTGTGTATAGTATGTATAGTGTGTGTGTATAGTATGTATAGTGTGTGTATAGTATGTATAGTGTGTGTATAGTGTGTATAGTGTGTGTATAGTGTGTATAGTGTGTGTATAGTATGTACGGCGTGTGTATAGTGTGTGTATAGTATGTATAGTGTGTGTGTGTGGTGTGTGTTTAGTAGTATGGTGTGTGTGTGTGTGTGTGTGTGTGTGTGTGTGTGTGTGTGTGTGTGTGTGTGTGTGTGTGTGTGTGTGTGTGTGTGTGTGAGAGAGATCTAGTATGTTCACCTGACTAGCCTTGTACACTGTCCGATGTGCCGTTGCCGTAACCTCCTTTAGATTTCATCTGCGCCTGAACTGTGTCCACCTGCCAACAAACACATACACACAGTGAGAGAGAGAGAGAGATCAGCACACACACACACACACACACACATTCAAAACAGTTTCATCTGAAGCATCAACTAACCAGTGTGTTTGTCAGTCAAATGAGTAACAAACAGCGCAGTGATTTCACACACACCTGAGCTCACTCTCACAGAGACACTCACTGTAATTCTACTGTCTGAAGCTACACACTCACACACACACACACACACACACACACACACACACACACACACACACACACACACACACACACACACACACAATAAAACTAAACATACAGGGAGGCTGAAAAATCACACATCTTTAAAAACTGAGAATAAACACAGAGATTAAAATAAACATACTCAAATAACATCTTGACGGAAATAAATGAGCTTTACTACTGAACTGTAAATGTGTTTGTGATGTTCCTGCATTACTTCAACACAATAACGCAGTGAAACACTCTGAAACTATTATTACACACGATCCATCACATAATGTTCATGCTGTGTGTGTGTGTGTGTGTGTGTGTGTGTGTGTGTGTGTGTGTGTGTGTGTGTGTGTGTGTGTGTGTGTGATGTTTAATGATCTATAATAATACTCACGGCTCCCAGACCCGAGCCCATCTCTCCAGAACCAACGTGTGTCATGTGGACGAAGTTTGTGGGTTCTCCGATCATAGAGCGATCTATTCTCCGCCTGCGCTTCTGCAGACACACACACACACAGAGAAGACGGAACAGTGAAGCCACACACAGGAAGACACAATGCATTCAGCACAAGCGCACACACACATGCACGCACGCACACACGCACACATCTCTATACCCCAGACTCACTCAATCAACACTCCACCATCATCATCCTCATCAGATCATGTTAATCAGAGTGTGTGTGTGTGTGTGTGTGTGTGTACTCACGGGTTGTGGCTGCTCAGCGACGCAGCAGCTGAAACACACCCAGAACTCCGTCATGCTCTTCTGCAGAGACTTCCTCCCTCTGACTTCGCTCTCCGCGTCTCTTCCTGTGTGTCGTGGCTATTGTGCTGTACTGCCGGAAGCGGATTGCAGCGTCTCTCACACACACACACACACACACACTCACACACACACACAACAGGCGTACAGTCAGGACAGTAGATCCACCTGTGGAACACACATACATGTAAACGCCAGCACACTGATGGAGAATGCATACATACACACACACACACACACACACACACAGACATATATATATATATATATATACATAAATATGTATATGTATATATATATTAAACATCACCGCACAGATATATACACACACACACACACACATATATATGGACACATCTGTACACACACATACACCCAAACACATCACTATATAATCACACACACACACACACACACACAAAACCATCAATACATACACACAACATGTGAACACGCACACATACACAAACAGACACACACATACTTACACATATACACACACACGCGCACACACCAATAAACATTTACAAATCAGTACACACACACACACATATATATGTACACACATACACATATTAGTACACAGATACACACACATTTACAAATCAGTACACACACTTCAGTACATAGATACAGCCCCACACTCACATCATTACACACATGTACACACACACCAATACACTTTACAAATCAGTAAACACACTTCATTGCGCACACACACACACACACACATATGTACACACACATCAGTACACAGACAGACCCCCCCCCACACACACACACACACTCATTATTACACACATGTACACATACACATTTTAAATCAGTAAACACACAAACTCACACAATATACACATTAGTACACACACACACGTCAGTACACACACATTAGCACGCACACACACAGTGAGCGGAATCTTCACATCATCATCATTAAAACACACAGAGGACAGGCAATAATCGCCCTCATCAGCATCAGCTCTGAGGTTTTGTCTCAGGGTCAGTCTGAGCTGCTGTATTAATATAAGTACAGCACATTAAACATGTTCAGATCAGTTAATTAGGATTTAAACATCATTAATAATCATCTAATGAGGATGATGAACGGAGCCGCAGCAGGAAACCTCAGCCTCACATTAGCGCGCTAACAGCCCGGCTAACTGTCGAACAGCACTCGAGAAATACAGTAAAAGCTGGATCTGAGAAACACACTTTAATAACACAGACGACTGTAAAAACTCACTTTAGGCATAAATGTTGAAGGAAAAGGGAAGATGTGATGTCCTACCTCGAGCACTTCCTGAAAGCGTCTGTCAGAAAGCCGCGGAGACCCCGCCCTCTTCCGCCGAGCTCCGCCTAGTGGAATCATGGGACTTGGAGTTTTGTGTGTCGATTTTTTTCCTATTTTGCGGCCACTTTATTAGGTACACCTGTCTAACTGCTCGTTAACGCAAATGTCTTATCAGCCAATCACATGGCAGCAGCTCACTGCATTTAGGCATGTAGACATGGTCAAGACGATCTGCTGCAGGTCAAAGTGAGCATCAGAATGGGGAAGAAAGGGGATTTAAGAGACTCTGAACGTGGCATGGTTGTTGCTGCCAGACGGGCTGCTCTGAGTATTTCAGAAACTGCTGATCTACTGGGATTTTCACGCACAACCATCTCTAGGGTTTACAGAGAATGGTCCGACAAAGAGGAAATATCCAGTGAGCGGCAGTTCTGTGGGCGCAAATGCCTTGTTGATGTCAGAGGAGAATGGCCAGACTGGCTCCAGCTGATAGAAAGGCAACAGTAACTCAAATAAGCACTCGTTACAACCGAGGTCTGCAGAAGAGCATCTCTGAACACACAACACGTCCAACCTTGAGGCGGATGGGCTACAGCAGCAGAAGACCACACCGGGTGCCACTCCTGTCAGCTAAGAACAGGAAACTGAGGCTACAATTCACACAGGCTCACCAAAACTGGACAAGAGAAGATTGGAGAAACGTTGCCTGGTCTGATGAGTCTCCATTTCTGCTGCCACATTCGGATGCTCGGCTCAGAATTTGGCCTCAACAACATGAAAGCATGGATCATCCTGCCTTGTATCAGCGGTTCAGGCTGGTGGTGGTGGTGTAATGGTGTGGGGGAGATTTTCTTGGCACACTTTGGGTCCATCAGTACCAATTGAGCATGGTGTCAACGCCACAGCCTACCTGAGTATTGTTGCTGACCATGTCCATCCCTTTATGAGCACAGTGTCTCCATCTTCTGATGGCTACTTCCAGCAGGATAACGCACCATGTCATAAAGCGCCAATCATCTCAGACTGGTTTCTTGAACATGACGATGAGTTCACTGTACTCAAATGGCCTCCACAGTCCCCAGAGCTCAATCCAATAGAGCACCTTTGGGATGTGGTGGAACGGGAGATTGGGATCATGGATGTGCAGCCGACAAATCTGCAGCAACTGTGTGATGCTATCATGTCAATATGGAGCAAAATCTCTGAGGAATATTTCCAGTAGCTTGTTGAATCTCTGCCATGAAGGATTAAAGCAGTTCTGAAGGCAAAAGGGGGTCCGACCCGGTACTAGTGAGGTGTACCTAATAAAGTGGCCAGTGAGTGTAAATTGATAGCTAGATAGATAGATAGACAGATACTAATGTTTTAGAACTAATATTTTTCACAGTATAGTCATGCATATATGTATATCATACACAGCACACACACACAAATATATTTTGTAAATATGAACTTTTATTTTGGACGAGATTAATCATGAATTATCATTTGACAGCACTACTTTTAAGATTTCACGATATCATACAAACCATGGGCGTCACGGTGGTGCACCGGGTAGCACGAACGCCTCACAGCAAGAAGGTCTCTGGTTTGAGTCTCGGCTGGGTCAGTTGGTGTTTCTGTGTGGAGTTTGCATGTTCTCCCCGTGTTGGTGTGGGTTTCCTCCGGGTGCTCCGGTTTCCCCCACAGTCCAAACACATGTGGTATAGGATTGAAATTGGGTAAGCTAAATTGTCCATAGAATGTGCATGTCTGTTTCCCAGTGATGGGTTGCGGCTGGAAGGGCATCCGCTGTGTAAAACATATGCTGGATAAGTTGGCGGTTCATTCCACTGTGGCGACCCCTGATTAATAAAGGAACTAAGCCAAAAAGAAAATGAATGAATGAATACAAATTATATTTATGCAGAATTTATGTATCATTGCTGAAGAGTGAAGTGGGGGACAGAAAATGAAGTTTAATCTTTTTATGAATCTGACAAAAAATAAATATTAAACATGATCAAAATTATATTGATTTTTCTAAAACTCGTTTAACTCTTAACTGTTATAAACACCCCCTTGTGTGCATGTGTGTGTGTGTATTTATGTTTGTGTGTTCCACCAGGGGGCGACACTCGTTTATACTTCACAGGTTCAGACTCCTACAGGAGCTGCAGTAAATGAAGGAATGTTTTATTCCTCATCCAGTGTTCATGTGAGTGTTTATAAGAGGAGAGGAGGAGTCAGAGAAGCAGTAAACTGTAGAGTCTAGCTTTATATGAGTGTGTGTGTGTGAGGAAGAGAAAGAGAGAGAGCCTGTTTATGTGACATATCAGCACACAGATGTGTATAATGTCACGTATATGACTCAGGTGTTACATTACAGGTATTAATTATGTTCGTGTCTGCACTGTTCAAACGCTTCTAAATCAGACAGAATGAAAGACAGAACAGTTTCAGAAAGCAAAACTGTAAACAGTCAGAGAGAAAGTGTGTGTGTGTGTCTGAAAGTGTGTTTCTCTATGTGAGTGTGTGTGAGAGAGAGAGACGTGAGTGAAAGTATCTCTCTCTCTATATATGTGTGTGTGTGTGTGTGTGTGTGTGTGTGTGTGTGTGTGTGTGTGTGTGTGACAGCGAGAAAGAGTATGTGTGTTTCTGTGTGTGAGAGAAAGTATGTGTCTATGTCTGTGTGTGAGAGACAGTGACCAAGAGCAAGTGTCTCTTTCTAAATATATGTGTGTGTGTGTGTATGTTTCTGTGTGAGAGAATGTATGTATGTGTGTGTGTGTGTGTGAGTGTATGTCGTGTACGTGTGTGAGGGGGTGAGAATATGTGTATCTGAGTGTGCCTCAGTGTGTGTGTGTGTGTGTGTGTGGAATGTGGATGGACATGTGTGGTATCCTGTATGGAAAATCCCAGAACTCCACCATCATCACCATCACGTCCTCCACGACTCAGACTCAGTGTTATTCCTCTCTCACACTCATCTCAGCATCGCTAACAAACCAGAGAACACACACCAGCGACACTGAGCGAGATCTATACTGAAATAAACACACCTACATCTCAGAATAGAGTCTCCTGTTAGGCAGATATCAATCTTTAAATACGCAAAAACATTTGACCAACAGAAGAGAACAGTCCTCCAGTGTGTATTGTTGTCAGTTTTAGCGGTGTGTGTTAAATTCCGCTGTTTAATGACACACACACACACACAATCACACAATACAGAAAAACCACTGACGGCCCACATGTGTCGCCCACACGGGGCGGGGCTTCCGCGGGATGAGGATCCGGCTTTGTGATTGGCCGAGCGCGAGCTCCGCTTGGCCTGCTCTGTTTATATAGCCAATCAGCGGAGGGCAGCCGGTAGTGTCTGCGCGCTCTCAGCACACGAGTTTCTCTTGGTGGAAGATCGCGAAGCAGCGCCATCGTCCAGCTTTCATTCAGCGTCATGGAGGAATCGAGTAGTTGACGTTTCCTTTAACCTTCTCTTTTCAGCTTTCCTTCGTACGGTCATCGATCCGCTACTGCTGTTTTCAGCCAAGTTTTCTCTACTTTGACGCAAAATCACGTCGAGGATGAAGTTCATCATTGGTATCGGAGGGTGAGTGACTGACTGACTGAGCGCGTGCTCGACAGGCCGCGTGCGCGCGTGCCACGGGTGTTGCTAGAAGGGATACAGCTGCAGGCGGAAGTTAACGACAATTATGTTATATTATTTATTAAATTTTGCATTACTTGTACTTTTTTAACGTTTACCCCTATAGCAACTTTAAACCTAACCATCACAGTAATTCATAAACCGTAATTATGCAGCGTATTGTGCTTATTATGTATTAATTTACTTATTGTAGTTTATTAACGTCTGCTCCTAAACTCACAGAAATGTAAAAACTCTCATTTATTACGAGATTTGTTTTACTATTACATATTGAAATGTATTTTATTAACGTCTACCTCATTTCTAAACCCAATCCTCATAGTAATGTAAAACAGTAGTTATACTATTAATTCATATTATTTATTAAATTAACTATCAATTGTAATCACACGATATAGAGAGTTAATTTACATTATTGGGTGAAATGACACTTTAAAGTGTTGTAAAATGCTCTACAAACGCACACCTGTTACCTGCTAAACATTCTGCACCATCAAAAATAAACCTTTAATTGTAAACTCCTACATGTGTAAAGGAACTATTTAAAATACAAACTAAATTAAAAACACAATGGCAATACAAAGTGCTTTGCATAAACAAGAAAATTAATAAGATAATACAATAATAGGCATTCAAAATGATTAAAAAATCAAACAAAATGATTAAAAAATAAAATGTTAAAATGCATTCAAGATGAATTGGGAAAGAAGTAGACATCATTTAATCTGTTGGGCATAGTAAATGTGCAGCTATATACAGATGTGCTTTATGTCTTCATTATAAATGCTGTGCTTGTACTAAATAATATCTAAAGTATTGCATTTATAGTAATAAATATTATTATCATTGTTCATTGTTATCATATTATTATCATTGTATTATCATATTATTATCATGTGATGGCTGCCATTATAACCCATTGCAGTGTTTCTGATGTGACTGTATTTTCTGTTGTGGTGAATGTGTGACACTAAACAAATAAATAAATGTGTGTGTTTGTTCTGCGCAGGGTCACGAACGGTGGAAAAACCACGCTGACGGACAGACTGATCAAGAGCCTGCCCAACTGCTGCGTTGTCCACCAGGACGACTTCTTTAAGGTGAGTAAACACAGAGATTTAACTCGAGGGCTGCACGATACGCCGAAAATATGAGATCATGTTAAATAATGCGATTACCATATATCAGAGAATTGCTATTTCTATTCATAAATATAATAACCAGAATAAAATAAACGAGTAATGTGTAGTTTTCTGATCTAATTAAATCAAATTCAGCCTAAAATTGTCAATGTGCATGCATTAGGGTAAAATAGTTTTCATATTCACACAGTCAGACTTTCTTCTTTAATAAAATAATTTCAGAAAAGTATTATTTACAAATTCTAAATAACTAGTATCCAATGGCTAAACATTGTGTAATTAAATAATGCTAATGTTCAGTATTAATATCAATAATAAACTATATAGATAGCGATGTCACGTGCTCCATAAGAGTACATTATTATAATTCATCTCTGTTAGTGTTTTTAATTTCTGCTGTGCTATTTATTGAATGCGAAAGTCTGAATGTGTGAATATGAAACTAGCTTTACCTCAATCAGACATTCAGACCACACCATAGCCAATCAGATTACAGCTGAGGCAGGTATGATTTATATTAATAATAATGATAACCTTTAATAGTAAATATATTTGATCTTGTTTTGGAGCTTTACCTGCCTTTGCATATTATTTAGCAATGAATGGTGCTTTAAACTCCTTGAATCTGCTGTTTGAGAGAGAGTGGGAACCCTGATATACTATTATTATTATCCCTATAAGTGTTCTTTAATATTGTGCAGCCCTTATTAGCAGTAGATTAGCTCTATTATTGTATTAGCGAGGGGGTGGTGCGGCGTGCACAGTCTTCTGCATCTCATTGGTGTATGTTTCAGCCCCAAGATGAGATTGAAGTTGATGAAGATGGCTTTAAGCAGTATGATGGTAAGCCGGGGCTCTTATCCAGGGGTTGGTGTGTGTGAGTGTGTGTTTCTGCATGATCATGTTCCCCGCGGAGTGTGTGTGTGTGCTCATTTGTGCTGTGTGTGCGTGTTTTCAGTCATCAGCGCTCTGGATATGGACGCCATGATGAGCACCATCCATGCCTGGCAGCACGATCCCGTCAAGTTCGAGAGATCGCACGGCGTCAACAACAGCCTGGAGATTCGCCCGCGCGCTCGAGAAGACGACGGCGTTCACATCCTGATCGTGGAGGGCTTCCTGCTGTACACCTACGGGTGAGAGTGTACACCTACACCTCAGGTGTGTTTGTTCATCTGAAGCTCAGCTTTACTGACCGCTGTTTCCTCTGCGCAGACCGTTGATCGATGTGTTCAACCAACGATACTTTATTTCCATTCCATACGAAGAGTGCAAAAAGAGGAGGAGGTGAGTGTGTTCATCGGTCTCATTTTCCTTCGGTTTAGTATCTTTATTATCAGGGGTCGCCACAGTGGAATGAACCGCCAACACACACACACACACACACACACACACTAATACACTACGGACAATGTAGTTGATCAATTCCCCTATAGCGCATGTGTTTGGACTGTGGACAACCGGAGCACCCGGAGGAAACCCACACCAACACGGGGAGAACATGCAAACTCCACACAGAAACACCAACTGACCCAGCCGAGACTCAAACCAGTGACCTTCTTGCAGTGAGGCCACAGTGTGACACCACTGAGTCACTGTGATTTCCCCACCCCCCCACCCCCTACACACACACACACACACACACACATATTATATCAAAACAAACTTTAACTTTAGATGCAATCATCACATATGATACAAAGTTCACATGATCTTAGTAGTTTTGCTAATAATTGCGTGCGTGTGCGTGTGTGTGTGTGTGCGTGTGCGTGTGTGTGTGTGTGTGTGTGTTTCAGCTCAAGGAACTATGCAGTGCCAGATCCACCGGGTCTGTTCGACGGGCACGTGTGGCCCATGTACGTCAAGCACACTAAAATCATGGAGGACTCAGGAGTTGATGTCGGTGAGTGTCGTTAATTATTACATGTGTGCAAAATATAGTAGTTCCGGCAACTTTAGAGCGCATTACAGCTCCATATCACTCCACTGAATGATTTATGTTATTTCACAGACGTGCACACACACTCTCACACAATCAAAATCACACACACACTAGGCATGGGCCGGTATAAAGTTTCTGACGGTATGATAACTTTCTTAAATTTAAATTTCTTTTTTAATAGTTTAAAAACAACAATTTTTTTTTCCCATTTAACAAAATATAATAAATTTTAGGAAACATTTATAATATTTTGGAACCGTAAACATGGCAGGCTACATAAACCATTGACTTCTATGTTCATTAGCTTCAAAAACACACATTTCCTCACAACACATAAAAAAACACTTTAAAAACCCTCTACATATACTTTAGAAACGGTATAACAAAACATTTTTGCGGTTGAATACCTTGACTTTTCCAAACCGTGGTAACCCTTGAAGCTGGTTATCGTACTATGCCTAACACACACTCACAGATGCACACAGAGGTATAAGCACTTCATGCTGCGTTCACACCAGACGCGAAAGAAGCGTCAAGCGCGAGTGATTAACATGTTAAGTCAATGCAAAGACGTGAATAGACATCCTGTGGCACGAATGACGCAGCGCGAATTGAGCGTTTTGCACATTTGACACGCAAATCGCTCAAGTTCAAAATCTAAACTTTAGCGGACATTCGCGGCGCGTTAACCAATCAGGAGCCTGCTCTTGTGGGGGCGTGATTATGACGTAGCGCCTGTTGTTGGTGTCCCGGGGGGAAATCCTCATGTCTACACCGACAACAGCTCATCAAACTGGGCTCGGCTCAGTCAGAAGCACCGCTGACAGTCTCTGTCATCCAGGTTAAGTTTCTGGAGGAGTTTATGAGCTCACAGAGCTGCTGCACCTCTGAAAGGATCTAGTGGACTCAGACACGCCTACAAACGAATCCACGCTGTTTTTCAGCCTTCATAAAGCACATAAACACAGTTATTCTCTCTGTAGAATCCATGTTAGCCATTTAGCAACGAAGCTTCAGTCACCGGGCAGACAGAAGCCCTGCCCATTACGCAAATCCATCTGTTCTGAAGTGAATTTGACTCGCGAATGAAGCGGAGTTTGACGCGCGAATGAAGTGAGTAAACTCAAATGTTCACGTGGCTATTTACGCACGAATAGCGCGATTTATCCGCGCGTTCCGCGCATGGTGTGAACATGGCATTACACTAGATGTCTGCTGAATGCTGGATTCTGATTGGCTGCTGGTCACTCTCAGGCATTTGGTTATTGTCAAATAAAGGCACAGCTAAAGTAGTTCCGGCAGGTTTAGAGTGAATTACAGCTCCATATCACTCCGCTGAATGATTGGAGTTATTTCAGTCTGAAATCACATCAGAACACAACAGAAACAAGATTATTCAGTACATTACTAACACTGTTAATACTGTGACCCTCTCTAATTGTGTGTGTGTGTGTGTGTGTGTGTGTGTGTGTGTGTGTGTGTGTGTTGCAGCTCAACTAGATGGAACCATGTCGAAGGAGCAGCTCTACAATCTGGTGTACGGGAACATTCTGAACGGCATCCAGAACAATCTGTCCTGAACAAAGGTGCGCTAGAATAATGACTCCTCTGGTGATGTTAGTTTGTGTAACACATGCTTCAGTAAATCAAATTTATATATTTATCTAGATGACATCTAATTTATTAATAAAACTTTAACGTTTTCAGTGTCTTGAGGGATGTTTAGTGTATTCTGACGTACAGTATCCTCTGATTAGCCATTTCAAAGCCTGCTGTAGGTCAAACTATACGTCTAATTTGACTACTTTTAGGCTATATGGAGAAACAAACACCTTATTTACTAGAAAAGTGTCTAGTGAACACTTACAGTGTCTATCAGTGCTGTAGATCTGCAGTTTCAGACTGTTGAATACATTTTATTTGCCTAGACCAGGAGTGCCCAAATTTGGTCCCAGAGGGCCATAGTTTAGCTCCAGCTTCCTTTAACAAACCAGCCTGGAAGTGTCTAGTATACATGGAAAGAGCTTGATTAGCTGGTTCAGGTGTGCTTAATTGGGGTTGGAACTAAAATATACAGGACACCATTCTGGGTTTGGGCACCCCTGTTCTAGTATATCTAGTTAGAGCTTGATAAGCTGGTTCAGGTGTGTTTGATTAGGGTTGGAGCTAAACTCTCCAGGACACAGGCCCTCCAGGACCGAGTTTGGACATCTCTGGCATAGACCGTTTGGCCCAGGGCTGTCCAAACTCGGTCCTGGAGGGCCGGTGTCCTGCATATTTTAGTTCCAACCCCAATTAAACACACCTGAACCAGCTAATCAAGTATACTAGAAAGCTCCAGGCAGGTGTGTTGAAGCAAGTTGGAGCTAAACTTTGCAGGACACCGGCCCTCCAGGACTGAGTTTGGACACCCCTGGTTTGGCTGCAGTATGCCTACACAATGGTGTGGATCATTATAGGGGACATCGAATGTATATTTAAATGATCTATTATATTATTAATATTATTTAGGAAACAGATCAGAGAAGGTGATTTCACACTATTAACAGGCTTGACCAATCATACATCTTGTTTTGACATCTTTAGGAGGGATCAAGTGTTAAATGAAGGAGTCAGTCCCCTCCCCAAACCCCCTGATCGTCAGCTGAAATCTTAATTCCTCGTATATTGTTTTGTGTGTTGCAGATCTGTTGATCGGCTTCTCATGCCGCAGGAAGCAGCGCTTTATATCCGACTCCTGCGCAGACGGCGCCTGCATCGCTGTTGTTTTTTACCTGTTTTTATATCCTGTATTTATTGGTTCTCAAGCTCTTACTCAGCTTTTAAACATCAGGATGGAGAATGCTCTGAGCATGGTTGCAGCTACAAGCACATGATAATAAAATGAAGCTCCTGCCAGATTGTGGTGGTGGTGGTTTTTTGGGGAGTAGAGGAGGACTGCTTATTACAGCTCATTCACACAAACACTGTTTGTGCCAAACCTGTTACAGAGAGTGCTCTTTACTCTAGAATGAAGGCAAACATTGATTGATTGTCTGTTGCAACAGAGAAAGTGTCCCATTTTGGGCTAAATAAATCTGTCAGAGTTTAAAATTAAAATGGATGCATGCATAAACACACACACTTACACATACATATGCATAGAGATATAGACATGCACATGTAAAGAGTTAAAATGTAAAAGCATCAGTAGTCCACACTGCTCATTATAATTGAGTCTTGTTCTCAATATATTGTGTTTTTCTGCTCATGACCAGCAGACTGCAGTGAGTCAGGTGCCGGAGCTATCTCAGCCTGTCCTGTGTTTTCCCTTTCACTGTGTTTTGGAAGATGTGTGTGTGTGTGTGTGTGTTTATGTCGGTCAGTGGAGGCAGACCTGTCATTATGGTTTTCCGTCATATTTCTTTTCTTAAACACATCCTCTCAGACGCTCACCACTAAATACTGTACAGACTCTGTGCGTCACTGCAGCTGCAGACACTGATACTGTGCTAATCTCACACACACACACTATACACTACAGATACAATATAAATATCATTACCCTGCTGAAAATAAGGCATGTTTTTGTCTTGAGTTGAGACCAGCATCAAAACACCTTACACTGTTTGTTTGTTTTATTACTTATTAAACAATCCACAGTCCAAACACATGCGCTATAGAGGAATTGGGTAGGCTAAATTGTCCATAGTGTATGAGTGTGTGTGGATGTTTCCCAGAGATGGGTTGCAGCTGGAAGGGCATCCGCTGCGTAAAACATGTGCTGGATAAGTTGGCGGTTCATTCCGCTGTGGCGACCCCGGATTAATAGAGGGACTAAGCCAAAAAGAAAACGAATGAATGAAATAGTGTATTACCCTGCTGAAATAAAACTGGTAATGCTGGTAAGGTATGTTTTGTTTCTGGTGCTGGTTTTGCTGGCTCCAATGCTGGTCTTGCTCGTTTCAAAGCTAGTTTTGCTAGAAAATCAATTGTAGCCTACAATACATTTGTTTACATCCGAGTCTCGCCAATATGGCCGCCGTCCACAACAAGTGCAGACCATCTGCCTAAGTATATTTAATTTTGACATAATGTTATGCTAAATACTAAATATTATTTAACTCACATAATTTTATCTTAAACTGTCTTTATTATAAAACTTTTTAAAGTTTTATTTGCATTTATTACAAGTTCCGTGTTTATGAAATGTGTAAAATCTCATTTTGAGTGTACATAAAACTCATCTCCCTACTGAAAAAACAGCTTAAACCAGCCTAGGCTGGTTGGCTGGTTTTAGCTGGTCGACCAGCCTGGTTTTAGAGGGGGTTTGGCTGTTTCCAGCCTCGTCTGACTTTAGATGACCAGCTAAAACCAGGCTGGTCAAGCTGGTTTTAGCTGGATTTAGTTGATCATTTTTCAGCCTGACCAGCTAAGACCAGCCTGGAAATGGCCAAACCCCTCTAAAACCAGGCTGGTCAACCAGCTAAAACCAGTGTCTCAGTGGCGTCGCACTGTGGCCTCACAGCAAGAAGGTCACTGGTTTGAGTCCTGGCTGGGTCAGTTGGTGTTTCTGTGTGGAGTTTGCATGTTCTCCCCGTGTTGGTGTGGGTTTCCTCCGGGTGCTCCGGTTTCCCCCACAGTCCAAACACATGCGCTATAGGGGAACTGATCAACTAAATTGACTGTAGTGTATGAGTGTGTGTGTGAATGAGTGTTTCCCAGTACTTGGTTGCAGCTGGAAGAGCATCCGCTGTGTAGAACATATGCTAGAATAGTTGGCGGTTCATTCCGCTGTGGCAATCCCTGATGAATAAAGAGACTAAGCCAAAGGAAAATGAATGAATGAATAAAACTCATCTGGACGTTTAGTAGAATGTGCTGTTCATAATCCCAGAATAGACAAAAACACAAACTCTGTGCTGACCCAAAACCCACTGACCGCTTTCACACAGACAAGCTTTATTTACCGCGGTATATATACAGAAGCCAAATGTAGGTCATGCTGAGGCCTTGTGTTGATCTTCATCCTTCAGCATTGACTTCTGTTCACCTTCGTCTTTGTCAGCAGATGTCTGTCAGATGTGGAGTTCAACACTAATGAATATCTGACAATATTTCAGTGTTTCTCCCAGTAAACAGACACACTCGCTTGCTAAAACCCTCCTGGAAACTCCCTGGAAGACTCACAGACTGAATCATTGGTTCCTGTGAAATTATAATAAAGTATGTTAGATGTTAATCAGCAGTGTTCAGGATATCTCTGATCTAGAGTCTTCAAAACTGACCAAACTCACTTGTAGGAGATATAAAACTGATATAAACATCTACAGTCTGCAGTTTGTCAGGGGTCATCACAGTGGAATGAACCACCAACTATTCCAGCATATGTTTTACACAGCAGATGCCCTTCCAGCTGCAACCCAGTACTGGGAAACACCCATACACACTCATTCACACACACACACACACACACTCATACACTACGGCCAGTTTAGTTGATCAATTCCCCTATAGCGCATGTGTTTGGACTGTGGGGGAAACCGGAGCACCCGGAGGAAACCCACACCAACACGGGGAGAACATGCAAACTCCACACAGAAACACCAACTGACCCAGCCGGGACTCGAACCAGTGGCCATCTTGCTGTGAGGCCACAGTGCTATCACTGAGCCACCGTGCCACCCAATTATTAATTAGCAAAACCGAAATTACAAGATAAAAATTTTAAATTATGAGATAAAAAGTCAAAATTATGTTAGTCATAAGTCATAATTTCCAGTTATTGTAATAATTGTAACTTTTTTATGTCATAATGTCGACTCAAGTCATAATTTTGACTTTTTAAAGTGATCATTTCAACTTTATAAGTAATTATTTTGCCTTTTATTTCATAATTTTGACTTAGTAAGTGATCATTTTGGCTTTTAAAAGTCATAATTTCAACTTTTTAATCTCGTAATTTCGATTAAGTCATAATGTCAACATTTTAAAGTCTTAATATTAATTTTCAATCTTGTATTATCTCTCGTATTAGACACAGTGGCACACCAAAAATAAGACTCTATAACTCATAATCATGACATATTAAATCCACTCTTCAAAACAATCATTCAAACACAGATACATTTGATCATGATCAGCTAAACGTCTTCTTATCTGTGTGAACTCAATAATAACAGTTGATGTTATCCAGTTGGAAATGGAGCAGGATGAAGCACAAGCTTACTAACTTTGATTTAACTTAAATTTATAATTATGTATTTAAATATACAAAACCCCTGTTAGCAAAACACGGCGTGATGAGTGATTTCTGAAATATGTGTGTGTGTGTTTGGTCACAGGTGAGCGTGACTTTAACACACGTCTGTAATTCACATATCCTCTGCTGTGTGTTCAGAGTGTGTGTGTCGTATTCAACATGTAGTCGTCAGAGGTCACAGGGTTCAGACGTGTGTGTGGGGCCACGCGTGTGTGTGTCAGATAATCTCTGTATAACACACACACACACACACACTTTCTCAACTGGTGTAATTCAGCTGCACAGATAAACTGATGAAGCAGAGAGATGAGGGATCAAGTGTGACATTTGAATCATCAATAATTAAATGATTCAATTATTGAAATTGTGACTTTAAAAAGCTGAAATTCTGTGTCAAAATTACAAGAAAAAAAAAAGAAATAAGGACTTATAAAGTCGAAATGATTACCATTGAAAATTTAAATTAAGACTTTAAAATGTTGACATTATGACTTAATCGAAATTACGAGATAAAATGTAGAAATTATGACTTTTAAAAGCCAAAATGATCACTTACTAAGTCAAAATTACAAAATAAAAGGCAAAATAATTACTTATAAAGTTAAAATGATCACTTTAAAAAGTCAAAATTATGACTTAAGTTGACATTATGAGATAAAAAAGTTAAAATTATTACAATAACTGGAAATTATGACTAATGACTAATATAATTTTGACTTTTTAATCATAATGTAAATTTTTATCTTGTAATTTCAGTTTTGCTAATTAATAATTGGGTGACACGGTGTCTCAGTGGTTAGCAATGTGGTCTCACAGCAAGAAGGTCTCTGGTTCGAGCCTCAGCTGGGTCAGTTGGTGTTTCTGTGTGGAGTTTGCATGTTCTCCCCGTGTTGGCGTGGGTTTCCTCCGGGTGCTCCGGTTTCCCCCACAGTCCAAACACATGCGCTATAGGGGAACTGATCAACTAAACTGGCCGTAGTCTATGAGTGTGTGTGTGAATGAGTGTGTATGGGTGTTTCCCACTACTGGGTTGCTGCTGGAAGGGTATCCGCTGTGTAAAACACATGCTGAAATAGTTGGCGGTTCATTCCGCTGTGGCGAAACTGTCACGGTTGTGGATCTGTCTGTTTCTCCTGTATGTGTGTGTGTGTGTGTGTATGTGGGTGTGTTTGTTTGGGTGTATCTTCACCGCTCGGCTGTGTGTGTTTACATTCGTCAGCTGAGCGATCACGTGTCTTGCTGCTACTCAGTCTCACTCAGCTGTTATCTATTAACCACAGGTGATGCGCATTACCGCACGCCTTTATATGTTCAGTGTTTGTAGATCGTGTTTGTCAGTTCGTTGTGTTCACGTCTGTGTCCTGTTTCCTGTCAGGCAGCTCTCGCTGAAACCGCTGGTGGTGAGTCCTCATAGAGACTGTTGCTTTTGGAATATTCAGCGCTGCTTGCTTTTTCTCCTAAGAACTGTTACCGCTGTTGGCGTTGTTGAACTTTATGAGAGATCTTCCTGGATCTGTTACTCTGAAGAACTGTTACCGCTGTTTAGCGTGTCGATTTCCTTAAAGAGAAGCACCATTGCTCTACCCTATCCTTCGTTATGTGGTGAGATCTATACCGGTTGTTATTCCTGTTACCTCTGTTAATAAATCATCTTGCATTTGGGTCTCCTGTGTATTTGTGACAGAACCCTGATGAATAAAGGGACTAAGCCGAAGGAAAATGAAACCCCATCAGAACAACCCAACAGAAGGCAAACACCTGACAAATACACTCTCAAACACAGTCTCAACAGCTGTAATAATAACCGTAAATAATTGACTACAGGCTTTTGAATTATTAGAAAGTATATAGAAACCCATCATCAGTTCTCCCCTGGACGTCTGAAGTGTTCATGACTAATGTTTTCATCATGGATTAAATCACAGTGTGTGTTTGTGTCCTGCAGGTTCTAGTTGAGAGTTAAATAATGTTATTCACCGGTGACCTTCTTTCCAGAGATGAGTGGACAGAAACAGAAGCGTTGTGTGTTTTTCAGGCAGTGTGTGCAGGATGGATGACAGACGGATAAATAAATAAAGCGCTGGCTGGCGTAACACACACACACACACACACACACACACACACACGTTCCTCCTCCGTGTCTGGCTGGAGTTCAGTGTTAACCAGCTCTGCACTCCTGCGGTTCCTCACACAGACACACACTCACAGCACAAACAAGTCAATAAATCCTCACTGAGAGATGCACAACAAACCCTGAGCGACACACAAAAACAACAACAACAACAACAACAACAATCCTGTCTGTTATTGGAGCTCCCTTTCTCTCAATTTAATTCAATTTAAAATTGGCTTTATTGGCCTGACTTGTCAAGTATTGCCAACGCATCGCAGATTACATAAACAATGAACAACATAGTAAAGGGATTATATACACCAATAAACACACACACACACACACACACACACACACACACACACACACACACACACACACACACACACACACACACACACACACACACACACACACACACAATTAGATTTTTTTATAATTAACAAATAAAAAAAAAGGTGGCATGGTGTTGCAGTGCTGTTGTCTTACAGTAAGAAGGTCTCTGGTTTGAGTCTCGGCTGGGTCAGTTGGTGTTTCTGTGTGGAGTTTGCATGTTCTCCTCGTGTTGGTGTGGGTTTCCTCCGGGTGCTCCGGTTTCCCCCACAGTCCAAACACATGCGCTATAGGGGAATTGATCAACTAAATTGTCCGCAGTGTATGAGCGTGTGTGTATGGATGTTTCCCAGTGTTGGGTTGCAGCTGGAAGGGCATCCGCTGTGTAAAACATATGCACATAGTTGGCGGTTCATTCCACTGTGGCGACCCCTGATTAATAAAGATACCAAACCGAAAAGAAAATGAATGAATGAATGATTGTCAGTTCTATTGTCATCATGACTTTG
Organism: Danio kyathit; assembly: GCA_903798195.1. Taxonomy (NCBI): domain Eukaryota; kingdom Metazoa; phylum Chordata; class Actinopteri; order Cypriniformes; family Danionidae; genus Danio; species Danio kyathit. Next base: position 201,390 of record LR812536.1, read on the forward strand.
TTTTTACAGTATTGCTGTTAAAGCATTTTATAAAAGATATATTGAAATATATTTACATCATTAAAGTAATAAAATACACAATAAACGGAATAAAATTACTTGAAAAGGGAACAAAAACAGACGATCTAGTATGAATGATTAAAAAACACATTAATGAAGGGATATTATTAAAATAAGGCTCTCAAAGTTCATGTTTTGTTGTAGTGTTGTGTGTTTACAGGGTTTCTGCGGGGTCTTAAAAAGTCTTAAAATGTCTTAAATCCTAAAATAAAAATTTCAGGCCTTAAACGTCTTGCATTCACTGAAATATTGTGTTGTAGGTAGGCATGGGTCGGTATAAGATTCTGACGGTATGATAACCTTGGATAAAAATATCACGGTTTCGCGGTATTGTGATTACTGCTCTAAAATATATTCTTTTTAAATCTCTGAGTAAAAAAACTAAAACCTTTTTCCCTTTTAAGCACAATATATTTTATTTTAAGAAACATTTATAACATTTTGGAGCAGTAAACATGTCAGGCTAAATAATTCAAATTAATCACTGACTTCTGCTGTGTTCATTTATTTCAAAAACAGCATCTTTGGAGATCTTTTCAGCTGGAGATACTCTTGTCCTAAAAAACTTGTTAAAAAAAAGTAAATAAAAAATCGTACAGATACTTTAGGAACGGTATAGTAGAACATTTGGACGGTTTTAAAACCTTGACTTTTCCAAACCGCGGTATACCTTGAAAACGGTTATCTTCCCATGCCTATTGCACGTCTTAAATCTTTTTTAAACAAGTCTTAATTTTCCTGTCTCAATCATCTCAATAAAACTAATAAAAAATGAACTTTTTTTCATTTAAAAAGGTAAATTTTAAGTCTACTTGTCATAATGGTTTAATTATTTTCTTTACAATAACATTTGTTTAAAAGTTCTCCATGACATCGACCTGGCCAGACTGTTGTACATAGATTTAGTTTATTATAGTTTTGAAAACTTTTAAAAACATTTCTTTCTTTTTTTTATTTTAAACAAAGTTTATGTTGGAAAAAAGTATATGGATACAAGTAGAGCTTGCTTGTTTTTACACAATATTTAAAATATTTTGCTTAATATTTTGACATTTTTAAGAAATATCTAAAATTTTAAACATTTTTATTATTCATTTTTTATTGTACTACATAAATTATAATATATTTTTTTTGATAGGTCAAAAAAAAATTTCTCTTGTCGGCACCAGTGATGTAGTGGTTAGTGCGTCGACACATGCACTCTGGTGCTCACGGCGACCCGAGTTCGATTCCGCCTCACGGTCCTATGCCGATCCTTCCCCTCTCTCTGCTCCCCATGCTTTCTTTACTGTCCTATCTAATAAAGGTGAAAACCCAGAAAATATAATAATAAAAGAAAAAAATTAATTCTCCAATCTGGGCCGTTTGAAAAAATCCTAAACCTTTAGCCCTTTATGAGTCTACAATTTCATTCATAATAGTCTTAAAGTTTTTTTTAACGTGGTGAAACCTGCAGAAACCCTGGTTTATATCTTTGTGTGTTAATTTAATTCACTTTATTGGCATGACATACATGGGTATAATTGGCAAAGCAAAAATAACAACATAAATAAAAACAGTGAGAACAAAAGTGACAATAATAACAACAATAATATTTTAAACATAATAAAATAAAGAAATATATACAGTATAAACAATCAAATACAAATGTAAAAAACATTCTCTCTCTCTCTCTGTCTCTCTGTGTGTCTGTCTGTTAATAACACGGTTTGGTTTTCTGGTTTAATCAAATGTTGGCTGAGTGTTTCAGCTGTTGCCACTTCAAAAGTTGCATTTCTACATTTACTCTCCAGTCAAACCGCTGCATTTCTCAGCTCAGCACATTACTTTAATTTAGACTCTCTTATATCATTAAAAATTACAAAGCCACAGGTGAGACGAAACGAAACAACACACACACACACACACACACACACACACACACACACACACACACACACACACACACACACACACACACACACACACACACACACACACACACACACACACACACACACCAGACAGACAGATGCAATCTAACACTCCCATACAGCTATTTCAGAAATCAAACTATAAATGTTTTTAAGGAACTTTCCATTTCATCATTGTGGAAACTCTGTGTTACTTTCTAAGACGGGTCATAACGTCCAGCGAATGTTCTGGCAAAAGGTAGAAGAACGTAAAAATAACCTTTAGAGAACATTATGAACATTCACTTTCTGTTAAAGTCACTGTAGGAGCGTTTCATCATAACATTCTGAGAACGTTCTGTTTGCTGGGAGAGAACAATAAGCTTTACTATAGTAAAACACTGTACAGCACTTTGAATATGAAGTAAATATCATCCTGCATGTTTATGTCCATCACTGTTAGGGTCTGCATTAACAGTTGCATGACTGTATTTTAACCTGTTAACTCCAAAAATGCTCTTCTTACTTACTTTCTTGTGATTTTTTAAAAAAGGGTGATTTTTAAACAGTAAGGCTTTGTTTTTGTCAAGTTTGTATTTGTGTGTCCTTGTATGAATACTTTAATGTGTGTGAAGCACGTTGAGATGCTTCTTTTAAAGGTGGGATACAAATAAACTATTTTATCAGTGTTATTTTACATGCATATGTATATGTAAATATTGCCAATTATACTATATGTATATAATATTTACACATTGTGAATTATACTATATGCATGCGTATACATTGGCTATAAATACTATATGTATATTGTATATATTTACATATTGTCAAATATACCATATATATATATATGTAAATATTGCTATTTATAGTATATGTAAATATTCCCAATTATACTATATGCATGTGTGTATATTGGCCATTTATACGATATGTAAAGTATATTTACATATTGCCAATTATACTAAATGTATATGTAAATATTCCCAATTATACTATATGCATATGCGCATATATATTGGCCAATTGTATGTATATGTGCGTATTGGCAATTATACTTTATGCTTAAGTACATAATGCCAATTATACTATATGCATACACTGTATGTATGTATTAGACAATTATACTATATGCATATGTAAATATTGCCAATGATAATAATATATGCGTACATTGTCTATAGTATATGCATATGTACACATTGCCTATACACTATAAGCATATGTTTATATTGCTAATTACACTCTATGCATATCTATATGTATATATTGCTAATTATATTGGCATTTATTAACAGTTGCATGACTGTATTTTAATGTTAACATCACTCCAAATATGCTTTTCTTACTTTCTTTCTTGTAATTTTTTTTAAAAGTGTGATTTTAAATAGTAATGTGTATTATCTTGGCTTTGTTTTTGTCAAGTTTGTATTTGTGTGTCCTTGTATGAATATTTTAATGTGTATGTAGCACTTTGAGAAGCTTCTTTTAAAGGTGGTATATAAATAAACTATTTTATCAGTGTTATTTTACCGCTGATTTATTGTTTGGAGTGTTTATTCTAAGACCAGAGCGTGAGTTTGAGAGCTGATGAAATATGTTTTTGTGCAATAATGATGTGTTGTTTCCTGCAGTTTCACCATGATCAACATGGCGGTCAGGTCTCCTCTGTCTGTCTGTGTGTGTGTGACTGTACTCTTCTGTGTTTTCAGAGTCATTATCCAGCAGTAGCAGCAGCAGCAGATGTTTCTCCAGTGGAGCAGAACTTGCTGGAGTCTATATTTGGGTTTGGTGTCTAATACACAAACCTCCACCCAGACCAGACCAGACCCGTTCCCCCACCACGCCACGCCAACTCTTATATAAGAGAAGCCCCAGCCTGACCTGCTGACCGCACGCACACACACACACACACGCACACGCACACGCACACGCACACACACACACACACACACACACACACACACACACACACACACACACACACACACACACACACACACACACACACACACACACACACACACACACACACACACACACAGACAGACAGACAGCTGTTTATCCAGTCTCACCTCCACATGTGCTCAGCGTCTGAGGTTTTGTTTTTCTCCTTCAGGCCCAAAACATCTAAATACAGACGCAAATTGAAACGCCCGCGCGGAAAGGAGGAGCACGACACCCGCAAAACCACCCGGAAACCAGGCCTGCATGTCTGTCTCTCTCTCTCTCTCTCTCTCTCTCTCTCTCTCTCTTTCTCTCTGTCTGTCTCAGTTTAATGCACTATATTGCCATGACATACTTTGGTTATATTAATGTATGTATATTATTGACATACTTTATACTGTATACATACAGTATGTACACATTACCTATTATACTATATGTATATATTGCCAATTATACTACATGTAAATGTAGTTATTTCCAATAATACTATATATAATTGTACAGATTGCCTATTATACTATATGCATATTTATATGTAAACATTAGCAATTATCCTATATGTATATGTAAATATTGCCAATTACACTACATGCATATGCGCATATATAATGGCCAATTATATGTATATGTACGTATTGGCAATTATACTTCATGCTTACGTACATAATGCCAATTATACTATATATGTACATATCGCCTATTATACTATATGCATATGTAAATGTTGCCAATTAAACTATATGTTAATATTGCCAATTATACCACATGTAAATGTAGTTATTTCCAATGATACTATATATAAATGTACAGATTGCCTATTATACTATATACATGTTCATTTGTAAACATTGCCAATTATCCTATTATGTAAATGTACATATTGCCAATTACATGCATATGTATTTGTAAATATTGCCAATTATATTATATGTAAATGTACATATTGTCAATTATACTGTATACATATGTGTATGTAAATATTTGCAATAATACTTTATGTATATAATATGTGCATATTGTCAATTATACTATAGGCATGTGTATATATTGGCCATTTATACTATATGTAAAGTATTTTTACACATTGCCAATTATACTATATGTATATATTCCCAGTTATACTATATGCATATGTGTATATACAGGGTGGGCTATTTATATTGATACACCTTAATAAAATGGGAATGATTTCCTGAAAAGTGGACTGGTCATCGTGGGCCAGTTGAATGGCCCCCAAGGTCTCCCGATCTGACCCCCTTAGAATTTTATCTTTGGGGTCATCTGAAGGCAATTGTCTATGTAATTTATTAAGGTGTATCCATATAAATGGCCCACCCTGTATATTGGCCAATTATATGTATATGTGCGTAGTGGCAATTATACTTTACGTACATAATGCCAATTATACTATATGCATATGTAAATGTTGCCAATTAAACTATATGTTAATATTGCTAATTATACTACATGTAAATGTAGCTATTTCCTATTATACTATATATAAATGTACAGATTGCCTATTATACTTTATGCATATTCATATGTAAATATTGGCAATTATCCTATTATGTAAATGTACATATTGCCGATTATACTGCATGCATATGTATATGTAAATATCGTCAATTATACTATATGTAAATGTACCTATTGTCAATTATACTATATTCATATGTATATGTAAATATATGCAATTATACTATATGCATATAATATGTACATATTGTGAATTATACTATATGCATATATTGGTTATTTATACTATATGTATAGTGTATATCTTTACATATTGTCAAGTATACCATATGTAAATATTGCCAATTATACTATATGCATATGCATATATATATTGGCCAATTATATGTATATGTAAAAATTAGTAATTATACTTTATGCTTATGTACATAATGCCAATTATACTATATATGTAAATATCGCCTGTTACACTATATGCAAATATTGCCAATTATACTATATGCATATGTAAATATTGCCAATAATAATAATATATGCATATATTGTCTATAGTATATGCATATGTACACATTGCCTATACACTATATGCATATGTTTATATTGCTAATAACACTATGCATATCTATATGTATATATTGCTAATTATACTATATGTATATGTACTTCTCTGTCTGACTGAATGTCCCTGTCTCGCTCCCTCACTAGTGTGCGTGATGTGCTCCACAGATGACTCCAGCAGCAGCAGCAGCAGCGCCACACCTCTGGAACATCTGGATGAAGCTTTCCATAGAGACATTATGCAAACTCTGAAGCAATCCCATGATCCTCTGCTGCCCCCTGCAGGTCACTTCAGACACTCCAGGAAAAAAGGGTTTGCTCATAGTACATCTGCTGTAAAACTGTACATTTAATCATGTAAATATTAACAAATTAATATTTTGACATTTCCATTTTGTAAAGTAACAATACAATAATTAAAACATGCTTATTGCTTAAATATTAAAACAACAACAAAAAAAAGCATTTCTTATTTACTTTCAGTTTAATTTAATGTACCAAACTGGAATAAACATTAATAACAATGTAAACAAAAACATCTATAAACCAATTTTACAATTAAATAAAATATAACAATCAAAACAATTAAAATATGAATAAACATCTGTCTAAACCATGCTGAAATAACATTTGTGTTTAAGTTAACAGCGTTTGTATTGAAGGTGATTAATAGTATAGAGATTGTGATGACAAACACTTTATTATTATTATTATTATCAGATTTATTTATCTGAAGAGGAATGCAGATGATGATGATGATCAGTCAAATATGAGATACAGCTGTGTGTTTAATCCTGAAAAATCACCTGCATATATGTGTGTGTGTTCAGATGTTGGTGCGTTTGGCAATTTCTCTCCAGTTCTGTGTGTGTTTGTGCGTGTCTGTGTGAGTGAGTGAGAGTGTGTGTGTGTGTGTGTTCAGGCATCAGTGCGTTTGGTTGGTTTGTGAATGAGCCGTCTCTCTCCATCTCCCTCAGTTGTCGGTGCGTTTGGCTGGTTTAGCAGTCAGTCGTCTCTCTCTCTCCATCTCTCTCTCTCTCTGCTGTTCTCTGTCCAGCTCCTCCTTCTGTTTGTGCTGCTGCAGCTTCAGCGCTCGCTTCTGCACACAGTAAAACACACATGTATAAATGTTTCAGTGTATTTTCAGCTCACGAACACAGTGTGTGAACGCTGTAAACTGTGCTGGCGTCTCTGCTGAATGGCTCAAACCTTCAGTCTGCTGGTCTTGTCATGCAGAACGATCATTTCCTTGCGAATATTCACCAGTTTACTGTGATAAACTTTGGCCTCTGTGAACTGAAACACATCAGCGGTGAGCTTTATGAACAGAGAAGGATTTTATGAGAAAACACACAGTTAAACACTTACCAGTGCGTTCAGATCGATCATGGCGTTGCAGTCGCGGAATTTCGTGACTTCCTGCTCCAGAGTATCAAGCAAGATCACTTGATTTTGTCTAGAAAATAACATAATTACATTGTTATTATAAGAATATGTGACATACGTGAGTTCCTGCAGTGACTATATATTATATATGACATACGTGAGTTCCTGCAGTGACTATATATTATATATGACATACGTGAGTTCCTGCAGTGACTATATATTATATATGACATACGTGAGTTCCTCCAGTGACTATATATTATATATGACATATGTGAGTTCCTGCAGTGACTATATATTATATATGACATACGCGAGTTCCTGCAGTGACTATATATTATATATGACATACGTGAGTTCCTGCAGTGACTATATATTATATATGACATACGCGAGTTCCTGCAGTGACTATATATTATATATGACATACGTGAGTTCCTGCAGTGACTATATATTATATATGACATACGTGATTTCCTCCAGTGACTATATATTATATATGACATACGCGAGTTCCTGCAGTGACTATATATTATATATGACATACGTGAGTTCCTGCAGTGACTATATATTATATATGACATACGTGAGTTCCTCTAGTGACTATATATTATATATGACATACGTGAGTTCCTGCAGTGACTATATATTATATATGACATACGTGAGTTCCTGCAGTGACTATATATTATATATGACATACGTGAGTTCCTGCAGTGACTATATATTATATATGACATACGTGAGTTCCTGCAGTGACTATATATTATATATGACATACGTGATTTCCTCCAGTGACTATATATTATATATGACATACGTGAGTTCCTGCAGTGACTATATATTATATATGACATACGTGAGTTCCTGCAGTGACTATATATTATATATGACATACGTGAGTTCCTCCAGTGACTATATATTATATATGACATACGTGAGTTCCTCTAGTGACTATATATTATATATGACATACGTGAGTTCCTCTAGTGACTATATATTATATATGACATACGTGAGTTCCTGCAGTGACTATATATTATATATGACATACGTGAGTTCCTCTAGTGACTATATATTATATATGACATACGTGAGTTCCTGCAGTGACTATATATTATATATGACATACGTGAGTTCCTCTAGTGACTATATATTATATATGACATACGTGAGTTCCTGCAGTGACTATATATTATATATGACATACGTGAGTTCCTCAGTGACTATATATTATATATGACATACGTGAGTTCCTGCAGTGACTATATATTATATATGACATACGTGAGTTCCTCTAGTGACTATATATTATATATGACATACGTGAGTTCCTCTAGTGACTATATATTATATATGACATACGTGAGTTCCTCTAGTGACTATATATTATATATGACATACGTGAGTTCCTGCAGTGACTATATATTATATATGACATACGTGAGTTCCTGCAGTGACTATATATTATATATGACATACGTGAGTTCCTCTAGTGACTATATATTATATATGACATACGTGAGTTCCTGCAGTGACTATATATTATATATGACATACGTGAGTTCCTGCAGTGACTATATATTATATATGACATACGTGAGTTCCTCTAGTGACTATATATTATATATGACATACGTGAGTTCCTGCAGTGACTATATATTATATATGACATACGTGAGTTCCTCAGTGACTATATATTATATATGACATACGTGAGTTCCTCTAGTGACTATATATTATATATGACATACGTGAGTTCCTGCAGTGACTATATATTATATATGACATACGTGAGTTCCTCAGTGACTATATATT
>LR812536.1:210632-220632 GCA_903798195.1 Danio kyathit
CAAACAAGTCTGAAGGACTCAATTAGTTTGATCAGGTGTGTTTAATTAGGGTTGGAACTAAACTGTGCAGGGCTGCGGCCCTCCAGGAATTGAGTTTGACACCCCTGGCTTAGATAGTTCAGACGTCAGGTTTAGTTGAAATGTATAATTGAGTATCGTCTGCATAGCAGTGAAAGCTGATCCCGTGTTTTCTAATAATGTCCCCCAGGGGAAGCATGTATATTGTAAACAGCAAAGGGCCTAAAACTGATCCCTGAGGGACCCCATACTTTACTGGCCTGACTTGTGAAAGCTGTCCATTAATATTCACACAGTGGTAACAGTCAGCTAAGTATGACCTAAACCATTGAAGAGCCTGTTTTTGGACACCTGTAGAATATAAGCGGTCTATGAGGATATTGTGGTCGATGGTGTCGAATGCAGCACTGAGATCCAGTAACACTAATAGTGAGATGCACCCTCGGTCAGCAGCTAAGAGTAAATGGTTGGTTATTTTCCACTAATGCGGTTTCTGTACTGTGATGAGGCCTGAAACCTGACTGGAACACTTCAGAAACGCTGTTCGTCTGCAGAAAGGAGCATAATTAGACAAACTGGGCGGAGCCCCAGTGCTCTTCTTGCTGTTCATGGGGGGAGAGCTGAGCTGATAGGTCAGCACAGCACATAGGTGTGTGTGTGAATGAATGAGTGTCAGTCAGGTGAGCCGACCGATATGTGTGTGTGAGCTGACCTGTGTGTGTGTTTGCTTCAGATGAGCTGACCTGTGTATGTGTGTGTGTGTGTTTTAGGTGAGCTGTAGTGATGGTGCCCCGTGAGTCGCAGTGCAGCGCTCAGCTCCATCTCCAGTGATCGGTGTGTGTGTGTGGTGTTTCTCAATGTCGGGTCTGATGGGTCGCATGCGCTCGGCGTTCCGCAGCCGGCCGGACAACTGGCACCTGAGCGACGCCGCCGCCTTCGACTTCTCGGAGGATCTGCAGGAGGAGGAGTCGCCGCACTTCAGCCGACTGCAGGTGGTGGTGTCCGGAGAGGCGGAGGAGCGTCCGGCTGCTAACGGCTCCGCGCGCAGCACACTAACAGATGATGATGACTCTCTGCTAGGGGCCTCCAGCGGCTCTACGGGGCCTGAGGCCTGCGACGGCTGCCAGAGGAACCGAGAACAGCAGCGGCGCCGAAGGGTGATGCGCAAACTGGGTGGAGCCGCGGTGCTCTACTTCCTGTTCATGGTGGGAGAGCTGATAGGTGAGCACACACACACACACATGCTGCATTCCACTCCACTTTTACTTCCCTTCCCTTGTTCCCTCGAGGGAATCCCTGCCACCATCTTAAAGTGCGTTCCACTCCATTAAGTAAACGTGGAAAGCTTGCATGGACATACCCTCGATCCCTCGATTTTGACCGAGAGAGCGAGTCGGCTTCATATGTCCACTCCAGCAGAATGTAGTGTGATTGGAACGTCACTACAGTGTAGTTCCCAAGTGCTCAAGCATTAAGGGCACTTCATTTAAACCCATTCAGATGTTCCCCGAGTAGTGGACACAATGACATACATCTGGGGGAAGAAGACTAAGGGAAGTTCGTGAGGGAAGGACATAAAAATTTGACTAGAATGCAGCCACACACACACAAACCTGACTCTGTGCTTGAAATCACACACTTATACTACTATATAGTATGTTAAAAACAGTATGCGAGCTGAGTAGTGTGTCCTAATTCATAGTATTGTAAAAACAGTTTGCAAGAAGTACCCGGATGGCCTACTGAGATTCTGTAGTGCGCGTCTGATGAAGGCTACGCTATCCCATGATGCACTGTGAGATAATTCATAAATGGGCAGGTCATGTGATCATGATAAATGGCAGATGAAGATCGCCTGAATCACATCGCTCTATATAAACACACTTTTCTAACAGTCGTGTATTAAAGTCACATTCAAATGTAGTGCATACCCCAGTAGTAGGTGATTTGGGACGCAGCCTGTGTGTGTGTTGTGTTCAGGAGGGTATGTGGCCAACAGTCTGGCCATCATGACGGACGCTCTACACATGCTGACGGATCTGATCGGGATCATCGTGTCTCTGCTGGCGCTCTGGCTCTCCGCAAAACCTCCGACGTACAGATTCACCTTCGGCCTCCATCGACTGGGTGAGTCTCAGCCTGCAATGATTTGTGGCACAGGTGTGTGTGATTGACCGGACATTTCTTAGGGACACTACAACAATAATAATATTTTATTGCTTGTTTAGAACTATGCATGTGTGCCTTTTATTTTGAAAATGAGGTTGTAGAGCTGTCAGGTGATGCAGTCAGAACACAAAATGCTGGATATACAGATTATAAATATAATCGGCACCATCCTAATGAGGCGTACGGCCTGTTTAACAGTTTCTTTTGTTAGTTTAAGGCTCAGGGTGTCGAACTCAGTTCCTGGAGGGCCGCAGCTCTGCACCGTTTAGTTCCAGCTCTAATTAAACACACCTGATTAAGCTAATTAAGTGCTTTAGGCTAGTAATGAGGCAACAAACACATGTACACTGCTGAGTGTTAAAGTGTTTAGTGCACGTTTATGCATCCTGTCATAGCACTCGTGATTTTCTGGAGTATATGTGTGTGTCAGAGTACATCACGCTGTGTGTGTGTGTGTGTGTGTGTGTGTGTGTGTGTGTGTGTGTGTGTGTGTGTGTGTGTGTGTGTTCAGAGGTGTTGTCTGCAGGCATCAGTGTGTTGCTGATCTACATTCTGACCGGTGTGTTGTTGAATGAAGCGGCTCAGAGGACGATCCATCAGGACTTCACTATTGACGGTGATGTGATGCTGATCACGGCTGCCGTCGGAGTCGCTGTAAACCTGCTGTGAGTCTGGAAAACAACACACACACACACACACACACACACACACACACACACACACACACACACACACTACACTGTAACAAAGAGAAAAGTTACGGCATTCCACTAAGTTTGTGAAAATGAAATGTGTACTCACATCAGGTGGTGTGTGTGTGTGTGTGTGTGTGTGTGTGTGTGTGTGTGTGTGTGTGTGTGTGTTTGCATCAGCACAGAAGCTCAGAGTCACCTGCTGTCCATCTGATTCATGTGACTGTATGCAGGCGCTCGTAAACACTGGAGTAAAGTCCGCTGATGACCCTCTAGTGTTCTTCATTTCAGCACCTGTGTGTGTGTGTGTGTGTGTGTGTGTGTGTGTGTGTGTGTGTGTGCAGTGTTGGGGAGAATACTTTGTAAATGTATTTAGTTACAGAATACAGAATACCTGCTTTAAAATGTATTTTGTAACGTATTCCGTTACTTTGCTTAATCCTGGTACTGTATTCTAAATACTTGGAATACTTGGAATACTTCCCCTTAAAAACAGCCTTCAAGTCTATTAAAGTGTCACACTATGCGTTGGTAGCAATTTCTGCAAGAAAAGGGCCTCTAATGCTAAACATTATTGACTGAAAGGGAAAAATAAATAAAACAATATAATTATGTTTATTGAATAATGTTTATTTATCAAAGTGTCAACAAATTCAATTTCTGTTTCTGTAATAAAGATAAAAAGTGCTTGAACATAGACAGCATTACTGTCTGTAATATACAACAGTGTTTCTCAACTGGTGGGTCGCGACCCAAAAGTGGGTCGCGGGAACATTTTCAGTGGGTCGCGGAGTGTGTGGTCAAAAAAACAACAAAAGTTTCATTTTTTAACTTATTTTGCTTATACCGGACTTTTATTTTGAAATGCGCGCGCGACAACCGTACCGACTACTTCCCGATAACATTATGATGATCCGTGGATGAGCAATCCCTTTGGAATCGACGTGGAAAGCGTCACGTTGCCGAGCAACAAAGAGAATCAGCTTGGGGAGCCGTTTTGGTGCCGCAAAGTGCTTTCTGAGTATTCGTCCCTTGCCATTCGTGCGATCAAATCCATCCTACCATTCAGCACTACGTATTTGTGTGAAAGTGGCTTCTCTTCCTTGGTGCAGCTTAAGTCAAAGCAAAGGAACGGGTTGGACATAGAGCACGATCTTCGGGTCTACCATCACCCCAGACTTTGAAACTCTTATCATAAGTAAAGCACATCCTCAGTTATCTCATTAGCTTCCCAAATTACTGTTAAGTGAAACAGATGTTTATAATTGCTGTCATATTAGATGTAAAAATGTTTATGATTGTTTTAATAATTTTACTGTAATTTGCTGATTTGTTCTGTTCAACAGGATCAGTGTTAATGTTTTATTAACAGTTCAGTTTAGTTCATGGTAACTGAACCTTTTCTTACCCTTACTTTGTAATATTTCTATAATTTGATACATTTTGTTAAATGACAGCAATAAAATATTGTTTATTTGTAAATATTGGTGACTTGTGATTTATCTGTCACTATTTGTGTATGTTAACAAATAAATACAAATTAATTATAATTCCTAAAATTATATTATAGTTCCTAAAAGTTTGGGTCGCGGCTTGATGACCATGTAAAAATGTGGGTCCCATGGCCAAACCAGTTGAGAACCACTGATATACAATATATGTATATAATATGCATTTTGCTTACCCTTTGTATGAGCTTCAACCAGAGATCGCTGGTATACAGACTCACATTCACTTAACTACAAATCCTGCCTCACATGGACAACATATTCAGTCATGCCACACACACACACACACACACACACACACACACACACACACACACACACACACTCACTCACCTGCTCCAGCTGACCGTCATCAAGACACTCTCTCTCTCTCACACACACACACACACACACACATTCACATTCACAGCTGCGGCTCATTTGACACTCATTATCAGGACTATATATTTCAGTTTGTGTGCCCCTCTCGTTGTCTGTTGTATTTTGCGTTACTCATATGATGTCCGGTTGTTCCTGGTTTGTGTTGCCCTGTTTTAGTGTTCCTGTTTTGTTTTTCATTAAATCCTAAATGCTGTGTTTGGATCCGATCTTTGTTTCCCCCCCTCTGAACCCTGCAACGGACCGTAACACTACCTATGTTTCCTAATCAACAGACAAGTAAAGGCGGTTGTAGCGCAGCAATAGAGACATTTCGAAGTGCTTATCTGTCATTCTGTTGCGATGAGGAGTAAAAATAAGTCCTCCCTGGCTGAAGAGTCACAGGAGCACTTGATGGCAATGTAGTGTTGTACTTGATGAAGAGGGCTTTGAGCATACCTGCCAACACTCCCGTTTTTCCCGGGAGTCTGCCGTATTTCAGACCCATGTCCCGTATTGTTCTGTCTCCCAGAAAACTCCCGGAATTCCACCCCCCTCAGCACTTTGGTTCAGTCTGGCCTGAAACCTGGTGCATGTGCGCGTGCTCTTCAGTTTGCTCGCAACCTCCCCGATCTAGAGTTCGCGCGCCCCCATCTTACCCTCCCCGCTCTTCAGTTCGCAGCACTTTGGTACAGTCCGGCTTGTAACCTGGTGCATGTGCTCGTGCTCTTAAGTTTGCGCGCAACCTCCCCGCTCTACAGTTCGCGGGTTCGCGCGCCTACATCTCCATACTCCAGTCGGGACTGTAGCTTCTGTTTCGGTTTCGGCGGCAATTTAGTAATATTGTTATGGGCCAGACACGCATCGCCCGAAGTATTCCAATGGTATTAGGAAAGTAACTGTATTCTAAATACCCTGTTTAAAAATAGTAACTGTAACGGAATACAGTTACTCAAGAATAGTATTCTAAATACGTACCGCCGGTACATGTATTCCGTTACTCCCCAACACTGTGTGTGTGTGTGTGTGTGTGTGTGTGTGTGTTTGAGACACATCTACGTTGTAAAAGCACAATAGAAATAAAAGCGAATTGACTTGCGTGTGTGCGCGCGTTAGAGTCTAGAAATGTTCTAGAAATAAAGATGAAGTGTGTGTGTGTGTGTGTGTGTGTGTGTGTGTGTGTGTGTGTGTGTGTGTGTGTGTGCATGCAGGATGGGCTTCCTTCTCAATCAGTCCGGCCACCTTCATTCTCATTCTCACGGGCACGGGCACTCTCATGGCTCAGCAGGTCAGGGGTCATCAGGTCACGGTCACGGCAGTCTGGCGGTGCGAGCGGCCTTCATCCACGCGCTGGGAGATCTGGTTCAGAGCGTCGGCGTTCTCATCGCTGCGTACATCGTCAGGTTTAAGGTACGACACCGCAGAACATATGAGAAGAACAGATCCAAACTACTGACTGATGCTCATCATAACTGATCCGTGTGTCTGTGTGTGTGTGTGTGTGTGTGTGTCAGCCGGAGTATAAGCTTGCGGACCCCATATGCACGTACCTGTTCTCAGTTCTGGTGCTCTTCAGCACATTCCAGATCATCAGAGACACCGGCATCATCCTGCTGGAGGGTGAGACACCCGCCTGTCTGTGTGTGTGTGTGTGTGTGTGTGTGTGTGTGTGTGTGTGTTTGTGTGCTTATGTGTGTGTCTGTCTGTCTGTGTGTGTGTGTGTGTGTGTGTGTGTGTGTACTAGTATCAGTAGGTGTATATGTGGGCTTATGCGCGAGTGTGTGAGATTATGCATGTGTATTTCGATGTGTGTGTGTATGTACTGTATGTATGCATGTGTGTGTGTGTGTGTGTGTGTGTTTATGTGTGCTTATGCATGTGTGTTTTTTCGTGTGTGTGTGTGAGTGTGTATATATGTGTGTTTGTGTGCGTTTATGTGTGCTTATGCTTGTGTGTTTGTGTGTGTGTGTGTTAGTATCAGCAGGTGTATATGTGGGCTAATGTGTGTCTGTGTGTGTGTGTGTGTGTGTGTGTGTGTGTGTGTACGTGTTTTTGTGACATATCAGGACACAAATCTGTATAATGACATGGGTATGACACAGGTATTACAAAAAGCAGGTGAAATATGAGGACATTGGTGACGTCCTCACTTCTCCAAAAGCTTCTAAATCACACAGGATGAGTTTGTTCAGGGAGTAAAGCTGTACACTGTCTCCTGTGATGGTTGGGTTTAGGGGTAGGGTGGGGTGAGGCCAATATCATATACGCTTTGATCTGTATAAAATGAATGGAAGCCTATGTAATGTACCCACTTTTTTGCGTGTGTGTTTTGTGTGTGATTTATGCATGTGTATTTCGATGTGTGTGTATGTACTGTATATATGCATATGCGTGTGTGTGTGTGTATGCTTATGCTTGTGTGTTTTTGTGTGTGTGTTTGTGTGTGTGTGTGTGTTTGTTAGTATCAGCAGGCGTATATGTGGGCTTATGCGTGTGTGTGTTTTGTGTGTGTGATTTATGCATGTGTATTTCGATGTGTGTGTAAATACTGTTTTTTGTGTGTGTGTTTATGTGTGCTTATGCATGTGTGTTTTATCATGTGTCTGTGTGTGTGAGTGTGTATATGTGTGTTTGTGTGCTTATGTGTGCGTTTATGTGTGCTTATGCGTTTTTGCGTGCGTGCGTGCGTGTGTGTGTGTGTGTGTGTGTGTGTATTAGTATCAGCAGGTGTATATGTGAGATTATGCATGTGTATTTCGATGTGTGTGTGTGTTTGTGTGTGTGTGTGTGTGTAAATGTGTGCTCATGCATTCATCTGTGTGTATTAATGTGCTGCTTATGCATGTCTGTGTGGGTATATGTGTGCTTATGCGTGTGTGTATCTGTGTTTATGCTTGTGTTTGTATGTGTGCTTATGCGTGTGTGTGTGTGTATTGTTATGTGTGCATGTATTTGTGTGGTCATGTATGCATGTGTGTGTGCTTTTGCATGTTTGTTTATGTTTGATTTTTGTGTGTGTGTGTGTGTGTGTGTGTGTGTGTATGTGTGTTCTTGCATGTGTTGGTGTGTTAATGCATGTGTGTGTGTGTGTGCAGGTGTGCCGCGTCACATGGACGTGTCGGTCATCAGAGCAGAGCTGCTGAAGCTGCAGCATGTGGAGAGTGTGGAGGAGCTGAAGCTGTGGGCGCTGACGGCCGATAAGACTGCTGCCATCGTTCACCTGCAGCTTGGTGAGTGTGTGTGTGTGTGAGATGTCAACCGCTACGCTAGCTCCTCCATTAGCTTCACTGCTAGCTCAGATACTCAGAGTGCGTCTCAATCAGCAGCAGGAATCCCCCTGTGGAGAATATCTGCTGAATAAAGCAAAGATTGAACTGCTCTCATGGGCTGCGTCTCGATCAGCACCCTAACTCCTGAGGGTGTTCATCAGTCTGTGGTGTGCACTAACTGGAGCACTAGTAAGGGCACTGATGTGCTCAGTTCACTACACTGAACATGTCATGAGAACATCCTCATTGTACATCATCAACACTGCAGTTTAGAAGCAACAGCAGATCTGATCAGCCTCATATATTAGTTTGAGTTTAGGAGACGGACACTGAACTATCAGCAACATCTCAGCCATTAAACCAGTATAAACGTCTGCTCGGTGTTTCATAACCTATATAGCTGTGATTGTGCATGCTAAAAATAAATAAATAACATTCATTTTAGAAAAGCGTCTCTCATTTGTCGATTCGTTTGATGATTTTGGTCAGGTGATTCATATTTTGTGCTTCCAACTTTCAAGAAAGAGCATATATAATAGTGTATTGATGCATTCTGATTTTCACTGTGCATTGTGGGACTTTTCAGGGCGTTTCAGTGCACTGGAAGAATTTTGCAGAACAGCAAAACAAACAAGACTTAAAATGACTGATGCCCTGATCAGTGCACTGACTAGTGAACAGTGGTGCTGATTGAGACGCGCCCAAAGTGAATCCATGCGCCCTGATTTTCATGGTGCTATGTAGCACTTTTCAGGGTGTGATTATTTCAGTGCACTAAAAGAATTTAGCAGTTGAGACAGCACTGACGCCCTGATCAGTGCACTGACTAGTGAACAAGGGTGCAAATTGAGACACACCCTCAGACTGACCTCAGATCAGCTGCAGCTGTGATGTCCTCATGATATCAGACTATTAATGGATTTATATAATTACAAAATCATACAATAATATACAACAACATACAAAACATTCATTCAAAAATGTTATATTCCTGAAAAGTCTTTGCTTTCTTTTTAATGAAAAATGTTCTTTAAGCTGGTGCAGTAGTTTATTAATCTGTTGAAGTAAATGAACAAATTTTAGCTTTAATCCAGACCATTTCTTTTTTAATGCATGTCAAACTTTCCATAAAATCATAAAAAGTTGGACTTGAGTGGTAAAAATGTCCCATAAATTAACATGATAGATGCATATATACATTTTTTTCAACTTAAATATGATATTTGTTTCCTTTTAAGAACATTTTCCATATCCACCCAGATAATAAAATATAAACACGAAACAATGCACTCACTGGCCACTTTATTAGGTACACCTCACTAGTACCAGGTTGTTCCCATTTTGCCTTCAGAACTGCTTTAATCCTCCATAGCAGAGACTCAACAAGCTACTGGAAATATTCCTCAGAGATTTTGCTCCATATTGTCATGATAGCATCACGCAGTTGCTGCAGATTTGTCGGCTGCACATCCATGATGCCAATCTCCCGTTCCACCACATCCCAAAGGTGCTCTATTGGATTGAGCTCTGGGGACTGTGGAGGCCATTTAAGTACAGTGAACTCATCGTCATGTTCAAGAAACCAGTCTGAGATGATTGGCGCTTTATGACATGGTGCGTTATCCTGCTGGAAGTAGCCATCAGAAGATGGAGACACTGTGGTCATAAAGGGATGGACATGGTCAGCAACAATACTCAGGTAGGCTGTGGCGTTGACACCATGCTCAATTGGTACTAATGGACCCAAAGTGTGCCAAGAAAATCTCCCCCACACCATTACACCACCACCACCAGCCTGAACCGCTGATACAAGGCAGGATGATCCATGCTTTCATGTTGTTGAGGCCAAATTCTGAGCCGACAGCAGAAATGGAGACTCATCAGACCAGGCAACGTTTCTCCAATCTTCTCTTGTCCAGTTTTGGTGAGCCTGTGTGAATTGTAGCCTCAGTTTCCTGTTCTTAGCTGACAGGAGCGGCACCCGGTG